>MU956197.1:0-12179 GCA_036418165.1 Cooperia oncophora | reverse complement strand
CGACTTTTCTGTATTCTCTGCTCACCATTACCACTAACTCCCCTATGACTATTTGTTCAATCCTCTTTTCTCTCCTCCTCCATCCACATAATGGGGCATGAAAGGGGCTTCTGATTGAAGCACAGTGCGGAGGCGCAAGCGATCACCCTTCGCCCACCCGTCGCCGCAGTGCCGTGAAGAAACCGCGCCGCATACGCGCACGGGTGAGTTTGTACACGGAGCCGACGTGGACCATGCCTTACCTGTCCCACTCACAACCCATACGAATGGGGAGAAAGATGGGCAGGCAGACAGAAAAGTGTGTCGAGATTGGTGGATTACTCCCAAGCGTATGACAGCGCCAAAACACTAGAATCTTCATAATCCACGTGACTTATTGTTTTTTTTTTCGAACATTCATAAAAGAGTACACCGGGACGGTAGCAGTTGATAATAAAGCAATCCTTCGGAATCGAAAATGCACTGGGACATCCCACCCGTGCAATTTTGACTTCGGCTCTCTGATCAACTACATAAAAGTCGCCTTTCCTGGTATGTACCGTTGATATGCAATATCCCACTCTCAACTCCGTTATAAGCTGGTGGAGAATGTCCTACCTGTGACAGCGCAGATTTGCCGTCAGAGGGAATGAGCTGAAAAGTGAGATTCCACCCTTCTCCATTTAGAAAACTGATCCAAGACTGTCGGAATTGATTGTCCACTGTGGCGTTGGGCATATTTTGTTGATCATCATGGGATCATTCTATTATTAATTAACATCAATGAACAAGCAAATCATAGTTGTCTGAGAATTGGTGCAAAATTCGAGAATAACCCGTTGTGTTAACCTTTTGGAACTCCTTTCTGGAAGTGGGCTTTAGCTTCACATCAACCCTGCCAAGCATCGTCCAAATTGCGTGAGTTTTTATCACAACCTAGAGGTTCCCGGAATCAAAGTGAGGGGGCAACCTACGGATCGTATCATATCCGTAAGTTGTTGATCCTCCAGTTGTGTCACCCGGCTGATGCCAGACTGACCTCCTTCTTTGTACAAGACCCAGTATCGCTAGAGGCATTTCTTTCGGTAGAGGTTAGAATGTAATGCAGCCTTCAGATGCTTCTACATCTTCGAAATCGTCACAGAAAGGAGAATCAGCACTATCAATCATAATCATTCTGATGAGCATAGTACACATAATGCTCCAGGTGAAGGCGAGGTATTTCGAAAAGAAGATATATCACATCTCTACCAACTTTCGCAAAAGCAAGCGCTGTTTACTGTCTCTGAAAAGTATTCTCGGAGTAATCTTCCTAACTTTGGGAGCTACATTAGTCGGAGGTTTGCTACATAAAGCAGAAGTTTGGGATAACAGGTGTGCAATAAGATCATTAAGTAGTAGTTCCAGGGTGCTCAACGCATTCTGCAAGGCATAACAATTTGTTGGTGGAACCGGTGGTCTAGTGGTAAAAGAAATTCCGATCAAATAATGTCGAGGAGAAAGGATAAAGTCTTCGCTGTTGACCAATACATTTTACGGGATGCGGCACAAATTCTACTACAATTCAGAGTTATAGCAACTTATTCAATGCAATAAGGCCTATACAGTGACTTGCGGGGACCACCGACGTATGTACATGTTAGTGCTCTTATCCTACCATACGAAACTGATGCCTATCAACCATCTTTGAAGAGCAGTAGGCGTGGATCGCCTGGGCGGGAAGCGAATCGCGTGAGCGTGCTACTCTGCTCCGGACCGCGCGGCAATAAGCGCGCTTTCCAGAGCGGAGTAGTACGCTCACTTAAAGCACCAACCCAAAAGGGAAATGAAATGGACAATATTCACCATAACTATCTAATTTCATCACTTGTTGTTGTTCGCAGTACTGAAGGACTGGAAGTTGTCCGAACCTCCCGGAAACTTCAAAACATGCCTACGTTCAAAGATACGGACGCACAAATTAGTGATTTTTAAAATAGCCTTGAAAGATGGAACAGGCTCATTGGTATGAGGTTGAGGCCCTTTTGTAATGAACTGCACAAATTTTCAGTGACGTATGACGGCGTGCCAGTCGGTGACCTCTGAAAAAGGCAAAATCGTTTTTTTTTCTGGGAAATAACATTGAATTTGAGAAAAAATGGTGTTCACAAACTTTCCGATTCGCGGCTTCAAACGTGAGCTTCCACAGAAATTCCATTGGCTAATGCACCGGTGAAGCGGTCTTCAAGAGAGTATATTTGATGAAGAAAAGAAAGAAAACTGGGGAAGAAAAGAATCTACTCATGCTGTGCTGTTGTTGCTTCAAAAAAAATTCCACGAAATTAGTGACGTCGAAACTTATCTTTTTGAAATGCGGTGAGAGCATAGTCTCTCGTTACATTAATCACATTGAATTAGAATGAAGGTCACTTGTTAAGCATGGATGGCGGAGCAGATACTTTTGAGATGTGATTTGTTTCCATACCTCTTTTGCGTCAATGCCGATCACACGGAAAAAAACAAAGAATTATTGAAACCATTTCACTTGTTCAGGTTTGAGTTGCACAATAACTAGGAGGGGCGCGCAATCCCTCCCTCCTCCTTTGGCACCAAAACACAGCTAATTTCGTGTAGTGATGCACATACGCAAAACAACATGGCTCCTGCTGCGTATACCACTCCTCACAAGGGAAAAGCGTTGTTGTCATGAATACTGTGTAGTCTACGATTGAATCATTCTGTTCAAAAATGTGGATGGTTTAAATGATATAATGAGAAGGAGAAAATTGAAATTTTGTTTTTACGTTGAACAGACCTCGCTTTCATGAACGGGCACTATTGCGCGACTGGTTCGAGCGCGCACCAATGCAGAAATCGACTGCATGGTAACTCACAGCCATTTTCGCTTACTTTTTCGGCGCTAACGTAGTTGGGAGAGGCCATGCGGCTCGCGGCGAGCGATGACTCATCTGCTCTTCTGCTCCCTCCTCGGCAAAATAGAAGTAATTTCGTGTTTAGGACATGAATATAACTTCGCCCTAGCTATATTCAAAAGTAAAACAGTTCAACACTGAAAAGTGCAAAGAAACAGTTTTAGGCTGCAAGGTTCTTGCCTAAACTACAAAATTTTGTTGCATGTTTGTCGTTGACTGTTATTGTTGACTACAAAAAATCAAATTTTTAGCTTCTGTGGAATTCTTCAGCAAGTTCCCGGTGAATCTTGTTTGTTTTATTCTGATTTGGCTGCTAGATTCGCGTTTCAAGTATGCCGATGAGTGAAGAGCCGATGAGTCATCACTCGCCGCGAGCCGCGTGGCCCCTCCCAACTACGTTAGCCTCACTTTTTCCTTCTTCCTCCCGTTAGCTTCTCGCTTGTTTTTTTCACCTTCCCATTTCTTTGATGTGTGTCGGTTATTATGCTTGTGTACCTTTAACATATCGAAATTTTCAGATACATTAAAATTTTTTCGGATGGACGTGTTGAGTGCTCGCACTTCCTCTATTTCTGTGGGTTTTTCAGGTTTCCTGTAGCTTTGGGTTATCTTTTTCATTCATATCAATCATATTGTGTTTAGTTTGGTCGGCAATTCAGCAAAAAATAAGGATGAAAAAGATAACCAAAACTACAGGAAACTTGAAAAACCCACAGAAATAGAGGAAGTGCGCGCACTCAACACGGCCGTCCATCCGAAAAATTCCAATGTATCTGAAAATTTCAATATGTTAAAGGTAAACAAGCATAATAACCGCAAACTTAGGAACAGATCGAGGAATAGTGGTAGGAAGGCGAAAAAACAAGCGAGAAGCTAACGGGAGGAGAAAGGAAGGAAAAGTAAGCGAAAATGGCTGTGAGTTAGCATCCGTCCAGTCGATTTTTGCATTGGAGCGCGATCGAATCAGTCGCGCTACACAATCGTACACTGTTGGGGATTCCCCAATCACCGATGTGCCCTGCTCTATAGCACACGTATTTTCTTGTGACGTGAACTATGTAACTACATATGACATGTTTTCTAGCTCATCCAGCCCATCCCTCCGCTTCTCCCGCCCACACCAACCGAATTTTCAAACAAGCACATTAGTAGTGCCCACTTAGAAAGGCATTTTTTTACTGATGTGGCTGTGAGCAGTTCAGGAATTTGTCTCATGATCTAAAACACCACAGCAATTTGGAGCATTTTGCTTGTTTTCTCGAAATGTTGGTTCTACGTTAAGCTGCAGAGGCTTCTGGCCAAGAAAAGAAACTTGACGTTGCTCTTATGATCGTAAATGTGGGCTGGTACCAAGCACGATGATTTGATTCCTTAGTCTTCTCTTTCTTTTTTCTTCGAGGGAGCAAGTTTGCGGTCTTATGCCAATTTTCACTCTGTCCACTTAGCGACTTACCTTGCCACTCGGTGAAAAAAACGTTGCAAGCACACTCTTTGTAGAGATACTTCTAAGCTTTTCGGAGAAGCATTTCCGTTCTCATTTCTACGGGATCAACGATAAGGTGCGTGCAGTAGTGCAACTGCTCTACTACATAACAACCATGAGCATGTCTGTCTGTTATGAAACCAATAATGTCTGTTGCAGTAGCGACTGGACCTGGTCCCACGAAGTGATATACGGGGTGGAAACAAGGGAAGCATGGCAGTTCAAACGTTTATGGACTAATGCGGCCCTCAGCGGTGATTAGGGGCCCAATTTCCTTATCCGCCTGCTCTCTTCTAATGGAGGTACGGAGAATTTTCTTTGTAGAGTCAATCCTTGGGTGCTACATATAGTTATGATGTCGGGCTCGTGATTGTAAGCTCAAGTGTTCGAATCCTTGATGCGCGCATCACTTTTGCATTTGGCTGGAAAATGTGGTCTGGGCATTTTCATTTATTTATTTATTTTTATGGGCACATTTGAGGTCAGAAAGCATAAACTCGAAGAAACCAAGTGTTCCTGAAAAAACGTAAATACTTCAGAAAAACGGACACATTTCGTTGCTGATTTTTGCAATACTATTCCACGGTTTCAGACTGTTGAATGTTTGCTTTCAGAATCACTCTGTGTTCTGATCACGAAGTTGATTGGAATGCCAAACTCAAGTGTCGAATGAGCCCTAACAGATTTAACGAACTCGTGAGGAAACATATTTTGCAGGCCCTGAAAGCCGCCCTCCGAAATCGAACCCATACTCTCATAAATACTGGAGATTACTAGGATCAGTGAATTGCGATTAGAAATGGTATGGTGAGGTAAAGGTGAAACCATCAGCAACCCTGTAAGTATCATCAACCCCATACACTCATGGGTACCCCACTTTTTTAATGTGATTGTCAAAATCTCCATTTCCCTAAAGATTTGTTTCTGGGATGACCTGACCTCCTGAAAGGATATCATACCTGTTGACCACTGGAATGTATGGCTAGCGCGCTACGGGTAGGGAAACTTGGAATCCTTCGAGGTTGTGACGACTCGAGTTGCAATTTCTTACAGAATGGAAATGCGGCGATGTTGTGTCTAATGCCATGCAAATTCTTTTTCGGCAAACAGAAGAGCGCTCTCTCTGTGAGAAACGGGCTCACCAAAGCAATAAGGCAGCGTTCAGACTTCGCGACGGCGGCGCTTCGGTCGCGCGTTCGGGCGATCGATCGCGCCCGGGCGCGATCGATCGCGTCGCTAGTGCTAGCGTACGATTGTGTAGCGCGACTGATTCGAGCGCGCTCCAATGCAAAAATCGACTGCATGGTAACTCACAGCCATTTTCGCTTACTTTTTCGGCGCTAACGTAGTTGGGAGAGGCCATGCGGCTCGCGGCGAGCGATGACTCATCTGCTCTTCTGCTCCCTCCTCGGCAAAATAGAAGTAATTGTTGTGACAAAACGTATTCAAGTTGACATGTTTGAGACATGAATATAACTTCGCCCTAGCTATATTCAAAAGTTAAAACAGTTAACACTGAAAAGTGCAAAGAAACAGTTTTAGGCTGCAAGGTTCTTGCCTAAACTACAAAATTTTGTTGCATGTTTGTCGTTGACTGTTATTGTTGACTACAAAAAATCAAATTTTTAGCTTCTGTGGAATTCTTCAGCAAGTTCCCGGTGAATCTTGTTTGTTTTATTCTGATTTGGCTGCTAGATTCGCGTTTCAAGTATGCCGATGAGTGAAGAGCCGATGAGTCATCACTCGCCGTGAGCCCCAACGTTCTTTCACCTTCTCACCACTATTTCTTTGATGTGTGTCGGTTATTATGCTTGTGTACCTTTAACATATTCGAAATTTTCAGATACATTGGAATTTTTCGGATGGACGGCCGTGTTGAGTGCGCGCACTTCCTCTATTTCTGCGGGTTTTTCAGGTTTCCTGTAGCTTTGGGTTATCTTTTTCATTCATATCAATCATATTGTGTTTAGTTTGGTCGGCAATTCAGCAAAAAATGAGGATGAAAAGATAACCAAAACTACAGGAAACTTGAGAACCCCACAGAAATAGAGGAACTGCGCGCACTCAACACGGCCTGTCCATCCGAAAAATTCCAATGTATCTGAAAATTTCAATATGTTAAAGGTAAACAAGCATAATAACCGCAAACTTAGGAACAGATCGAGGAATAGTGGTAGGAAGGCGAAAAAACAAGCGAGAAGCTAACGGGAGGAGAAAGAAGGAAAAGTAAGCGAAAATGGCTGTGAGTTAGCATCCGTCCAGTCGATTTTTGCATTGGAGCGCGATCGAATCAGTCGCGCTACACAATCCTACGCTAGCACTAACGACGCGATCGAGCGCCCGAACACGCGACCGAAGCGTCGCCATCGCGAAATCTGAACGTTGCCTAAAGGAGGAAGCCAAAAGCCAAAAATGTCCTCTACGGAACCTTCCGAAGTAAACTGCATTTCACCAAGCACGTTACTTCGAGGCACTACCAGGAACCTCTACTTCTCCGAGAACATTACATCGAGGCACTATCAAGCACGAGAAGCATGCAAAAGCATTTTCAAAGTGCGAAGAAAATTATGATCAAAGAAAGTCGAAAGAGGAACATGCATCAAGGATTCGAGAACCTTGGCTCCGCAAACGTGGAAGTCATCTACATGACCATTTTGTCACCTCGCCAGTATCGAAATAGCCTTGGGGTCCTGAACTAATAATTACAGTATGCTCCACGTAAACCCATCCTTAAAATTCTCTTACAGAGGTTTGCAGCCAATGTGACCAGAAACACATGTTAGGTATGCATCCGATTTCGAAAGGCCGCTTTGACCTTCCATTCTTCCCTTGTGAGGAAGTATAGGTGCCTACGAAAATTCTACTCTTCCAAGTGTGTACCATTCTTACAGTGCAATAGACCTAAGTGAAAAACGCTTGAATTATCCGCCCTTAGCTACGTCTCATAACAAGAAACGCGATCTAGGGCGCTCTACAAAGACCAGTTTTTTCAGTTTCTATTTGGTGTTCATCAAAATGATGATAAGAGTCAAACAGTTTCGCAAGCCAAGAATGAGTAGGTGTTAGAATTTTTTTATTTACTTTGAGTGTCGAAAATACACGAAATAAAGCTGTAGTTTGTGAAGTTAAAAGGTGGAAATTAGCTGGCACAGTTTGTCTTCGTTGCAGTAGGTGTTCTGAGGGCATGCAGAGCAAGCTGTTCCCTTATTGTAGATCTTTTCGTTGAGCTTGTTACCTCTGAAAAGGGATATATACTCCACTGCTACAGAGGGATGATAGTTGCTCGCAAGGATCCTGGACGTCTAGAATCAGATGTTAATCAAGAATTCTCAATGACAATCCAGGCGATCCAAGAAAGTAGAACTCCTAGTGAAAGGAAAAGATAAATGAATTGAGCGAGGCAGACGAACCCAGTCTTGTAGTGACAAACTACATTCCAGTACCTTGTTGCAATTCACAACTGCGCAGCCCATGTACTGAGTGGTTGCCCATGCCATCTGCAAATCGCAACCGTTTGAGAATATACTCAAGAAAGTACGCTACGTTATTTGTGAATGGGAACTGTCACAGCAAATCTTACCCTGGTGAACCATTCAGTCGGCTGACCCTGGTTCATTTGCGTGAAAGTGACACCCTGTCCAATGCCGCCAGTCACTCTAATTTGGCTCCACCACTGTTTTACAGCCTGAACGCCCATTTATATTCTCCTGCTTTATCGCGCACTCAGTATTATATTAGATCAACTTACAACAACGAGGGCGTCCGATTCAGTACTAGCTTGGGTCTTGTCGAATATATGAAAGTTTTCTTGTACATCGGTAGGAAGACTCGGATTTATGAAAGAACACCTTCCTGCAGATTCGGCGGCACTGGCTTCTAGTGTGCAATTGTATTCCTAGTAATTGATTCATCAAGCACGACTGGATGAAAAAACTGCTGAAAAAGAGGCAAACATCCTCAGTAAATATGAAACATGTGAAATACCAGTCGCAACATGTTTGTAGCTGCCGGCAAATTTCTCCCAGCTTTGTTTTTCACTTCTCCTCTTGCCAACCTCCCTCTGAAAAGCAATCTTCACGAAATGTTCCGCGAGCATACACGGATGCACTTCAGTGGTGCTTTACCTGCGGTAATTGTGTGCAGTTTTTGCCTTTACCCTTGTAGCGTCAACCATTCCAGTGTTCTGCGGACATATGCGATTGTTGGGCGCTGGAATGCTGGGTAAGTTGCGCAATTTTTTTTTCGCATAATCGTGTCATGGCAGCAGAGAAAAGCATGAAATCTATACTTTCTGCTGTACATAGCTTGTATGACCCTCAGCGCTGAATGTAAAGGCTTCCGTGTTTGTTTCGATATTATAAGCCCGTTCGCTTCTGTGTTTGTTTATCCGTGCGGAAATCTACCTTTGAGACAGTTCAGATCATTTCTGCGATGGATATGAGCCACGATCAGCGAAGAATGAAGCTGAAATCCTCTGAAAAAGGTCAGTGTGCTGAAGACTGATTGGAGAAGGCACACAATATGCTGGGGCACTCTATATGAGTGGCGATGGCTACAAAAGCAGGTTACCCAGTCCTGAGCAGGTCGGACATTGAAGAGTCCGCTCGTGGAGTAAAAAAACAAAACGAAACGCTCCAGAATAACAATGTCGAAGGGGTGCTGGAGACACATCCACAGCAGCGGGCTCCTGGTTGGCAGTTGGGACCAAATTCTTAGCTCAATTTGTCTGGAGACCGGAAAAAATGGTATCAGGAGCACTGACCAAAAACTTGTTTAGGAGAAGCGGGAAGCGCCGACGTTCCGACTTCCTGTAGGTCATCATTATAAATTTGTAAGAATATTTCAAATGACCTACACAACGTTCTTATAGCAGTAGGTTCGCCATCGGGGTGTTGCGCCCCTCTCAGATCTCATTACACTTCTTCCCGGTGTCTTTAGTTATCTAGAATAGCTTTTCGATTTCTGAGTCGGGCCAGGCCCACTTTTGGGTCAGCGAAGGGACCTTCGCTGACCCAAAATCCCTCTTACCCGGCAAATGAAGAGTTAACGGCAAATGAAGAACTAAAACCACGGCAAATGAAGAACTAAAATACAGCTTTTCGCGATTGCTTCATTTTTGAGGAACGTTCCGCCCACTATGGGCGGGTCCCGGCACAACGGGGACATACTCAGCTCTCAGCAGGTGGCTCCATGAGATTTTTTTGCGATTTCTGAGCTATCTCAAGGAGCAGGTTACTGAGTGGTGGGAAGCCCCCTACCGCGTATGATCTCTCCACTTGGTCTGTCAGCCCTTTGCTAACCTTATCCCACCTTTCCCCCCATCTCGGGGCTGCCTCGAAGCGGGATTATAAAGTTTCCAGTGGCACGGGAAGCAACGCTCTTTCAGATAACGCTCCGCCCATTTTGAATGTGAGTCCCAGGTTAGCCAACCCCTTGTTAAGCTTATCGCACTGTTTAACCATCTCTGGATTGCTCCGGAAACAAATGATGAGTTTTGCACCGCCAACTTTCCACCATGCTCCGCCCACTGCGGGTGGGGCTTCGCATAGGTCATGTGCTCTCTCTACATTTTGCCATATGCCCCACCTATCCCAACCTCGACAATCAGACAGACATAGCAAAGTGTGAATAGAAAGGATGCTGTCTTGAAACCAACAGGGAGCAACCGTAGTTGCGATAGTGGTTGATTCAGTTGTAGTCGGCTCTTCTGTCGTTGTAGACGGCTCTTCTGTCGTTGTAGACGGCTCTTCTGTCGTTGTAGACGGCTCCTTCTGTCGTTGTAGACGGCTCTTCTGTCGTTGTAGACGGCTCTTCTGTTGTGGTGTCGTTAGAGTTACCCTGTGTGAGAACCACGTGGTGGTTCACCTATAAAAGAGTTTTTTTGATAGGAGGAAAGGCGCTTACGAAGGAAAGACTCACCACTACTGCAACGAACAGAAGGATTCCACCAGCACATGTTGAAGAGTGATGTTACTCAAATACCACCTCCTTTTATATGGACCCCCTATTAATTTTGTGAAACCAGTAAAAGTGCAAATATTATTAAAACATTGTCGCCCGAGCGGTTTTCTGCATGTTTGCCACGTAGGACATGTGATTCTGTTTTTTTTCTAATTTTTTTAAAAATGCAATGCCAGGGCGTTGTGAATCCATAACTGCAAGAAGAACTAGAACTTAATGCAGAAGATATCAAAGTTTTCATTAGGTTCGACTGCATTCATCACGGGCCACAAATTTTTACAATGTAGTAACTGACTGCAGAATGCGTAGACAAACTTGAAAAGGGCCACTTTCAGAGTGAATATATTCACTACATACATATTTCTGCATAGACAACAAAACAAACAGCACCAAGACTTCAATAACCACAGTTCAGGTTGAGTAGAATACTCAGGGTACAGCATCATGTTGTCTGAAATGGTGGTGTCAGCACGACCCCCTCCCCCCTTTCCTCAACACCTACCTACCACTTTCCTACAAGTTCCCAGCTTCCGAGCAGTTTTCCGAATTTTCCAGTTTTCGTCCGAAAAGTTTGCTAGCTGCCGGGGAGGGGGTCATATTTGGTAATCTTTGAGAGAGGGGGGGGGGGCGTACGTGAATTTGAGAGAAATTAGCTGCGTTGGAAGAAAATTTCTCCCAATCGCTGGTTTTCATGGCCTTCCCCGTTCCACATTTACTATATATACCACCTCTCGATGGAAAACTTTTCGGTCGAAAGGTGGAAGATTCGAAAAACTGCTCGAAAGCTGGGAACTTGTAGGAAAGTGGTAGGTAGGTGTTGAGGAAAGGGGAGGGGTCGTACTGACACCACCATTTCAGACAACATGATGCTGTACCCTGAGTATTCTACTCAACCTGAACTGTGGTTATTGAAGTCTTGGTGCTGTTTGTTTTGTTGTCTATGCAGAAATATGTATGTAGTGAATATATTCACTCTGGAAAGTGGCCCTTTTCAAGTTTGTCTACGCATTCTGCAGTCAGTTACTACATTGTAAAATTTGTGGCCCGTGGTGAATGCAGTCGAACCTAATGAAACTTTGATATCTTCTGTCGAGAATCACAACGCCCTGACATTGCATTTTTAATAAAAATTAAAAAAAACAGAATCACATTGTCCTACGTGGCAAACATGCAGAAAACCGCTCGGGCGACAATGTTTTAATAATATTTGCACTTTTACTGGTTTCACAAAATTAATAGGGGGTCCATATAAAAGGAGGTGGTATTTGAGTAACATCACTCTTCAACATGTGCTGGTGGAACCTTCTGTTCGTTGCAGTAGTGGTGAGTCTTTCCTTCGTAAGCGCCTTTCCTCCTATCAAAAAACTCTTTTATAGGTGAACCACCACGTGGTTCTCACACAGGGTAACTCTAACGACACCACAACAGAAGAGCCGTCTACAACGACAGAGAGCCGTCTACAACGACAGAAGAGCCGTCTACAACGACAGAAGAGCCGTCTACAACGACAGAAGAGCCGTCTACAACGACAGAAGAGCCGTCTACAACGACAGAAGAGCCGACTACAACTGAATCAACCACCACTATCGCAACTACGGTTGCTCCCTGTTGGTTTCAAGACAGCATCCCTTCTATTCACACTTTGCTATGTCTGTCTGATTGTCGAGGTTGGGATAGGTGGGGCATATGGCAAAATGTAGAGAGAGCACATGACCTATGCGAAGCCCCACCCGCAGTGGGCGGAGCATGGTGGAAAGTTGGCGGTGCAAAACTCATCATTTGTTTCCGGAGCAATCCAGAGATGGTTAAACAGTGCGATAAGCTTAACAAGGAGTTGGCTAACC
>MU956192.1:0-14279 GCA_036418165.1 Cooperia oncophora | reverse complement strand
CCCTCTCCCTTAACTCGTTGTGATGTCCACCATGATAATGTGCCCTGTTAGGGGAAAGTTCGTCTCCAGTCCGCGGGAGAGCTATTGTATAGAATGAGACTGTATCCATGGCTGTGATGAGTCCCGAGATTGCTGTGAGGCTTCAGAGTAGTGTAGAGCTGGAATATCTCTTACCCTACGTGACTGTCCTGTTTTCAGTACGTTTCTATTACATTTAGTCCTTCCTCTGGAAAAAGAAAGACCAGAGTTTATCCAGGATTCCCCCATTTATTTCCAAGAAACAGCTTCCGAGCAGAAGGGAGGGAAGGGGAGGGGGAATACAGCGCACATAAAACGAGAAAACCTAAAAAAGTCATTAACGGAAACATTTCACTTTAGGGAAAATACGACCCCAATCTCCACCGACCTATACTCCAACCCCCCCCCTCCTCCCTGGCTGGGGAAACCTAACTTACGACTGTACGACGAAACATATAAAGCCTCAAGTGATTAGAGTCAGTAGGGAGGCGTCGCGTGTCGGAATGACAAAAAAAGAAAGGGAAAGGGCCAAATCAAGCCCACATCTTTGATGGGATAAATATAATATAGAGATTCTGAGAGGATTAATGAGAACGCCGATCACAAACAATTAGAGAGACGTGGTAGAGAGACTAATATCCAGCATTACTATAGTAGGGAGCTCCGTAAAAGTTTCACAGATGGTGACGCTAATCGTAGCGCACCCAGTAAACTAATACGGTCATATCTCACAACCGCGACAAGATGACCCGCGCTGGTGGTGTCGCTGAGAGGCGCGCTCGATCCGCGAGGAACGATTATGCAAATAATGCAAGTGTTCCTGCACATCGCTGAAGCTCTTTGAAACGAGAGAACGGCTACGCAGTGGAGAGAGAGAGAGGAGGTCAACTGATGAATGCCCAGATGTCATCTGATGAGCTTATCGTTCGTTGCCGATACCCTGACATTGCAATTATCTTGGCAAAATTTGCGACAATTCAGAATACGAAATGGATTCATAGCAGCATCGAGTGAATCGGTCAACAATTAAAGAGCGACCTGCCGGGTGTTTTTCGGCCTATAATTAGCTTTACTTATTCATTGGATATTCCGGCAGTAGAATATCCGGCATAGCTTCCTAATGGAGTATTCAATGCATTTTTCGGCGCTAGTGACCTTAAGGGATATTAAAAGGGCTCATTGTGCAGAATTAGAATTATGTGGAGGTGGAGCTTTCGCCTAAGCCTAGAGAGGAGAAGAAATCTGATGGCGAGGCCTGGAGTGAGTGGACAAGTCTGAAGACAGTAATACTATTGGTTAAATGTATTGCTGTTCTTGGCAAGTAATACTCGAAAGTGCCACCTTAAGACAGTAGACTTTCCCCCTTTTACAGTATCATGTTTTAAAGAAAAAGTGAAGCTCTAAGTATTCCATAAAGTTCGAAAACCCTGTATAACTGGCACCGACAAAGCTAAACTCCATTTGGTGTCCTTTTCACTTTTTGGTAATGCGCGACACCGTTGGCCCACGCGCCAGCAGAAATGCTTCACTCAAAGTCGTAGCTGACAATAATTTGAAATGGGATTTTGCGTCGGCAAGAGAGGAGGGGGAGGGTTGTGGGAAGGGACGAGAGACAGCGTGAAAGTCTGTACTTCCCAGACAAGGCCGTTGCCATTTAGGCTCCCCGCATAGAATTGGAGGCTTGAATATTCCGGTTTGAGATTTTTGATTCCCACTTGCAGTGGTAAGCTCCGGCTTGCCACTACACCACTCCGCTCTCAATGGAAGATACACTCTATATCCAGCAGACAGAGTGGGCGTGGCCGCGTTTTTCATTTGAACGTGGCATAAAGTGCGCTTTTAATGGATTGCTACCATTTTGGGATAACTGTAATCCATCGTCTTCTCTAGAACCAGTAGGATAACAGCTGGCTCGAATAGGAATATACCGCAAAACGCATTGGCTTATGTGGAATACGAGGAGCCGACGCCTTGGACAATCCCCAGGGTATGGGCCTGTACATACAGTCTTTATGAATTGCGATCCGATAAACCTCCATAGTGGAACGGCAAATGCTTTCGCGGCTAGTTCAGATTCGCATGGCGCTGCGATTATGTTTATTGCCACATATCAAAACTTGTGGAGGTCAAGTCATTGTTTGTTCAAGCGCTGCTATCGGCACACACAGAAGAGCTACCGATTAGCCGAACCACAGAGTGGAAGCTTTTTTGACCCAGATGTAGCACATACAAGTCAGACGTGGCTCTTCCAGCTACTGCTGAATTCGCTCCACAGGCGGTAAACTAGTCGGGAAAGGTCTTTAGAAGTGGGAACCGGAACCACTTAACGATGACCATTTAGTATCGGCTGCAGAACTAGAAAAGCAATAAGATATCAAGAAAACACAAAACAATTCTCCGGGTGAAGGGACAACAAGGCACTATAGGGGTTGGAGCGCTGGAAGATGTGGAGAGTTAGCGCTCCAGGGTCGCCATCCGATCTATGTTCCTTTTACTAGTACATGAAGATCACCTGTGCTTTCTTGTGAAGCTGCAAACTGGTGCAAGAGGGCCACAAAATTTACAGGTCTTCTGACAAGGTGGCCTTATGAGCCTCGCTGGGTACCATGTAAGTGCTCCCACTAAGCCGAAGTGAGCCGGAAAAAAGAAAAATGGGGAAACAGGGTAATAAGGTGGAAATGAACCTCATTATAAATTGAGTAACATCGTAGAAGTATGCGTAAAGTGAAAAAAGTTCGCTTCATGTTCAACCTTTCTTTCCGTCCCTCCCTTTTATGTAACCCATTAGTTGGAATTTTATTCTGAGTTCCTCTTTTGTGAGGAACCTTGAGCGTTCAGATAAATTGTTTCAGATATATCTTGTAGCCAGATAATAATAAGTAACCTACTCTCATTTGAAGATGTAGTTGGAAAATCACGCCACGATACAATCACACGCTCTTCGTTCGTCATTCTGGAAAAGAAACGTTAGGGCTGTTCAGAAGCCGATTTCCGAGAGAACATATGCAGCAACGGCGAAAATCATGGGAAAGTCGTATTCAAATGAAAATCAGGCGCGATTTGAGTATAGGCGAAGAAGGCTCCGGAAAGCAGGGACACAATCAAACGGCTATGGAAACCATTTTCAGAGAGATAACTTAACAAAAATCGAAATTGGAATAATTTTTTCATTCAAGGAGAAAGAGCTTTTTCTGGAAGTACTTACACGGAGAGAGGCTTGATATTGACTTCCGCATACGGTTATATCGTGAATTCCCAGAGAACTCTTGCCCTGCTGGCAAAAATGAAAAGAGAAATCCAAAAGAGAAAATAACGGAATAATTTGTAATGAAAATAACAAAACTACAGAGTTCTGATCAATTTTTGAAGAAAGTCATCGTTACGAAACAAACTACCCACATGGTGACAAAGACGACGTCAAGGACGACGACGTTGGAGAAAAGTGCACCTCAAAACCTGATGAAAGGCAATGAGGAAAGGCTATTGAGTGAATAAGGGCGGAGACGAGTAACATAAACGAAATGGCGCCGGATCGAAGTAATGATTACTTAATTGGTTGTCAAGGTTTCTAGCCAACGGCTAAAGGCTGTACTATTTAGTTATTTTTCTAGCCCATCTAACACATCATAAGGGTCTTCACAGTATGATACTCACTCAAAGATACAACTATGAAGCCCTATTCCGGTGCAGTTCGAGTTGGGTGGGCATTTGCGCAGCTTTCGCTACTTCCTGTCGTCGTGTCGAACCATTGAGTAGAGATCTGTGAATTGTTGTAAAGCCGTGAAGAGACTTCTTGTCGACTATTGCAAAGATTACCTGCCAACTCGTGGAAAGCAATGATCACGACAACAGGGGGTGGCGAAAATTCAAAACGATCCCCCCCCCCCACAGCTAGACAGCTCCGCTCTTCCTATCAGGATGCGCCACACATCGAACTTTCCCAATGGATAGTTGCAGCTATGGAGGCGAACAACCTGGGCTTTGGAATATTGCAACAGTACAGCATACAACGACAGGGAAACTTTCAATGGAATATAACGAATCCCTCAAGAATCTGTAAAGCAACGCTCACCCTCGCTGATGATCCTCAATAATGGAGTGGCCTAGGTCAGCCACAGGTTAGGTGACCTCACAAAAATGAAGGAGGGGATTGGACAACCTGGACACAAACCTGCAAACGTGTGTTGTCCTCCTGCTGTTGCCTCAGAGTACTGAGCCTGATATTTATGTAAACGAAGGCAAAGTTTTCACAAGTTGATTAATTCTCTTTCATAATGCGCCGCACATTTTTCTTTCATTTAGAATAGCGATGGCGTTTTGGATGTACTGCAGCCGTGACTACCATGTTTTGCAGACGCTAGCCTACTTATGTTAGAAGTGGATTTTATCTTCGTGGCTCTGGTAATGCACCTGTGTGACCCGAAGGTTAAATTCGAGACGGAGCCGATGGCTAATCTGGGGCGGAGGTTTCCAATGGTATCACTGTTTGCAACAGGGAAGCGGAGTGGCTGCCTACGCCGCAAGAATGGAGACGGTAGCTTCACGAAAAATTGCTGCTAAGAGGACATCGAGGACTTCCTCGAGTGGCGCGGGAAAGATCCAACAGCGGACCCTTCGCATGGTAAGTGACACTACCTTAATCCAAAATCGCCTTGCGCTGCACCTTTCAATGACGTGTACATTTGAACAAGTATGGAAAGAATGTACAAACATAAGTCACAACCATAAAAATCGATAAAAACTTAAAAAAATAGACCTTAGGTGATTGGGCTACTAAGGGTATCTAATTTGTCATGATGAATACATTTGCAAGTAAACAAAAAAACATCGGAGTAGTATTTCCATTAGTGTTAGGCGGAAGGTTCAACCAGTGAGCGTCAGTGCGTTAGAAGCGTTTTGTAGACAATCACCATTCTTCTCTGATCGGTAGGACTCCACGAGTTTCTCAATCCTCTTCAGTGATGACCTTTATGATAGTTATCAAACCAAGCAGAGTTGCCCTTTGTGCCCTCAGCCGATGTAAAAAAACCTGAAGGTCAACAAATTCCCAAAAAAGGTGGAGCCCAGCGAGGAGGAAAGAGTAGTGTGTTGTCACATGTGATGAGTGAAAACTAGTGAAAAGATGTCGAGGTCACCACCTCAGTTCATAGAGTGTTATGCTAGGGCGTTGGTTACCACGGTTACGGGAGGGGGGGGGCTACTAAACTTGGAAAGGGGTCCTGGAGGAAACTTCTTATTTACACGAGGAACTAAAAATACGCATAAAGTGAAGAGATATAAATATATCAATGAGGAACAGACGTAAGGAATCGGTAAAGGGTCATACGTTGCTATAGGCGGATGTACCGATTACCATGTGCGCGACCAGCACTTCAATTCCCTGGTCGGCTCTCGTCCAGGTAAACTAAGCCTTTCATCTCCCAGAGTCTACGAATTGGCTAGACTCAACTCATCCAGGAATAGACGAACCCTGAATTGCATATCGGTTAGCCCGCACGTTACTGCACGGGCCAAATCGTATTCAAAGTCCTTCCACTCCCTATAAACTCTTACTCAAATTGAATGAACAAGACCGTGGTGCCCGAATAGGAGCTCTACAAGCTTAGCTAATTGTACACACACTCTAATTCTTCGTAAATCCGATGAATGTGAACCGAAACACTAACAAGCCGTGGCTGTAGGTCGTTAGCCTTTCTAGTCATCTCCTCTTCAGCCCACCCGGCGCTAATAGGCGGAGGTCAGGTCGGTAGCGTCAGAAGCACAATAGCCCGATGATATAATCATAGCATAAACTGCACGATCGACCCCGATCACCAGCTGTTCACAAACATCAACACAACTCAAGTGGTAGCACGCGCGTGTTTTCTAATTGCCTATGCCCGGAGCTTAATGAGCACTTTGGATCTCCAAGCGCGCCGCTCAGTGTAAATTTCTTGTTGAATACAAACTCCAACTCGAATGTTCTTATTCTGTACGACCCCCCCCCCTTCGCAACCTACACTACCTTACAGAAGTCCCGCAAAATATTGTCGCTAACAGAGTGGAGGACCCACGTCGCCGACCAGAAATAGTAGGCGCTTTCCGGTCCGGGAGGGCACCTTGCGCATTCGTCAGTTCCTTCTCTAGTTAATTTTAACTAACAGGCCCGTTTTGGTGAAACCTGTTAACTCTTGTAAAGTTGCGAAAAGGTACATGTGAGTGGCTACAAACGTTTTCATGTTTCCGCAGTGATGATGTGTAGGCTTTGCTGAGCAGCATTTACCCCCACCAAGCCGAACTTGCCGCTTCACTAGCTCCGAGCCGCCAACAGGAGGTGGCGGAGGTTTATGGTGCACGTAGGATAGCGCAACTCAACAGCTGAGATTTTTGTCTTGAGCACAACGACAGTGCGCCCCAAGGCACACCATTGGTTGACGATTTTGGTGGAGTCCGTACGACTCCCCCCTTCGCGTCTAGTTCGCTCCTTTGATACGACCATAACCGTAAAGCGGGCGAAGCGCATGGTATTTAGGGCAGCATTGTGAAACGGCGGAAAACCGCGAAGCCAAACAACTGGAAATCTCCTCAACGCTGCTAATTTTCTTTAGGACCATCATCTCACAAGGGAGGTCGTTCAGGGCGTGGTGCGCTTTTCAAAAACGGTTTTGCGCATATTGTAGGGGCTCGTGCGAGGACCTGAAAAGTGTGCTTCGTTTTCGCTGCGCGCTTCCAGGAAAGGTAAAAAACGAGTGAAAAGAAATCTTCGAAATCTGCTTCGTTCTGGGCCTCTATACGGTGTAGGTCACTTGCAACTTTGACCAGTTGCTGAGTGGGGGGTCCTTATAAAGGGACTACTGGAATCGAAGCGAAAAATCGCCGCAAGTGAGCTTCCAACTTGGGTCACGTGCTCAAGGGTGAACGGCTTCTTGCAATGGTTTCATCAACGATAAGAGCGCTAGCAGACTCGAGCATCGGATGGCCTAGTGGATAGAGTGGAGGTTTCGCAATCGGACAGTGAGGGTGGGGTTGATGGTTCGGCTCCCCTTCCGTCGCGGATTTTTGCATTTTTTAGATTCAGCTGTTCTCGCTCCCATCTGTGTCTGCGCATGAATATAACTCGGATATTTGCCATTTGTGGGCAAATTCTGAGTAGCTATACCTCATGAGACAGTGCTATTCAACTACTCCGATTTTCACGCACCTTTGAACAAGATTGTTGCTGGACGTTGATCCCCATAGGCTAGACAGTGGATCTGATTGCGAATTTAGTAACTTCTGATGTGGTTTCAATCATAGACAATTTGGAGCCACATCTTCATCCCACTGAATTCGTTATGTACACCCATATAGGGACGTTCAACGCTATTCTGGAGCCAAATTGCGTGGACGCCAAGAATAGGTGTTCTATTTGTGATCAGGGCCACTGATTCCCACTAAAAACGAATTTTCGGTCAAACAACCTGTTTGACTCCTGTGTTTGCTTACTGGGTTGTCCAGGGTCCGTAGCGTCAACGATACGTCATCGCTGTTACGAAGATGTGAGACTCCGCTCACACTGCCGATCAAATGGTCAGCCTACAACCCGAAAAAGTCAAAAAAAATTTTTCGCTCAAAACTTGCTCCTAGGGGTAATCGACAGTCCTGATCACGATTCTAGACTTTATTTTCGGTTCCAGTGCCATCTGACACCGGTATAGCGCCGAAGAGCTGAGTCTGTGCATACTAACGAAGAATTTGAAAGAAAAAGCAGTATTGCTCCATAAAAGTAGGATCGTTTAGTTTGTGGTGAATGTTTTTGTTAGGACCAAGTATTTAGACAAACATGGACCCAAAAAATGAAAAATTGTAGAAAAGCAAAATTTTGTCCTCGGTGGGATCCGAACCATCGACCTATTTTTTACGTTTTTTTTTATTCGTAGAAGCGCGCAGCGAAAATGAACCTCAGTTTTCTGACCCTCGTATGTGCCCCTACAATATGCACAAGACCATTTTGAAAAAGCTCACCACGCCCTGAACGACCTCCCTTTGTCAGCAAATACGCACCCCTCCCCCCCTCACCGCGTGCGTAAAAACGGTTATAACGTCCGTAAACAAGAAAATATCAACTATCAAAAACTTTTCTCAAACCGAATATCACCCCCTCCCTCCCCTCATCGACCAAATGCGACCCCTGTTGGGGAATTCCCAACGATGATGTGCCTCGGTGCGCCCTGCGTCCAGGACTGAAGCTGAAAGGTCCCATCAATAAGTACTTCTTGGAAGAGGAGAGCAACTCGAAACCTACGCCCTATCAGAGCACATTAGTTGGGGATTTTGGTCGAGTCCCTACGACTCCCCCCTTTTTTTTAAAGGGGGGGGGGATTGGTACGACCTCCTGGTTTCCTCCTCACCGCAGGGAGGGGGAGGGGCAAGAAGGGGGTGGGGATGGGGTGAATTGCTTATAAAAAACAGTAAAAACCGTGAGGAAAAGATTACCCTCCATGTCTACCATTTCTTGGATTTTCCCAACAACGAGCAAATACGACCCTCTCCCCTTTACAACTCCCCTGAAACAAGAAAAATCAACTACCAAAATGAATTTTTCTCGGCCCAAATACGACCCCTCTGTTGGGGAATCCCCAACAACAATGTGCCGCCCTATCATATTCGTCTCTTGAAGCACAATTCAAATTTTCCAGGAAATTTGGGCATCCTCCTAGAAACCGTTTCAAAACATGTTCCCAGACGGATCAGTGAGATATAAACATCACCGAAAAATTTTAGGACTAGAGATTTTCCCCAAATTCCCATCACTGCATACAGAGCAACAGGAGCGCTGTTCTGCTGCCTTCTTAAAATTTTTGCTTCACTAGGAAATTAGGGGCAATAAGGTTTTGAAAGGGCCTGGACGGTTGAGGATCCAGGAAACGCCTGTACCAACATAGTATATGTATTTACTTCAGGAGACCATTCCGCTAGGGATGGCATGTAGCACAATGGAATAATACAATTAAGGAAAGTCTAATGACTATTATAACGCAATGCGGATGAAGATAGCGCAATCGCTAAGAGGTCGCAGCACTCTACCTCTCCCCATGCGGAAGAAGGCCTAAGAGTCTGTTCAGCAGATGGGAACATTTCCATAGATGTTTCTGGTACGCTGAAGAAAGCTGAAGGAATGACTGCCAATCTAAAAGGTCAGCTGCTAGTTGGCCAACGTTTTCTGGGATGCGTCACGCATTCTGCTTCCATTCAAAATCGTAGTGGCACTTTGATGCGGTATGTTCTATACAACAATCTGCGCGGTCCATGCGATGGAAGTCCATGCTTTCAGCCTCCCGGTAGAGGTTGGTCCCATATGACCTACCTCGGAATGGATGAGAGTCTCCACTGGCCCTGTAAGGAGGTGATCTGCGATTCGTCCCTGAACCATGCGCTTTGCGAGCAAAATCCGGCGCTGTTTAGCGATGGGAGGCATTTTGTACTAACATTGCTTCCCTAGTTCCGGTTTACGAATCTCACCATGGTAAAACTTGTGAACGCCTGTGAAGCTGGAGTAAGATCGTCTAGCCACCATCCTAAAACGTGTCAACTCGAGAAAAGGCTACCTAGATGGGTCGGCACATCTATGAAAAGCCGAATGCCGTTTGTGTTCCTTCCCTCCCTCTTCGGTGGTCAATTGCTCTGCTCTGCCGGCAGATGAACTTGCTACTTGTTGTCGATCTTTTTCTAGGCTTTTTTGGGGGCTCTCTTCGGTGGGTTGTTTGTTGTGTTTTTTTTCTCAGCAGGCAGTAAACTAGAGTATGTAATCGAGTAACTCGTGTAGAGTGCTAGAGGATCATCGACATGAGTTCAGCTTTAAGTCAGGGGAGGAGGGAAAGGTCGGAAGGGGATGTGAAGTCAGCTGTTTGGATGGGTAGGGCCGTATGTTATTCGTTGCACCAAGTGCTCGCTGGAAGTGCAAGTCATCTTTTATCGATGATGGGTGACTATTGATATTAGGGAGGTGCCCTGCGGAGTTGGAAATCGTTGGGTGACTCATGAAATGTTCAATATGAAAATTTAACGATTCTATAAAATCTTAATCTGTAATCAAAATCTGGATAACATTTTGATTCAAAAATCAGGGTGGTTTGTGAATCTATTTCTTTATATGGGGATTCTATGTGGGCGGTATTATGTTTTTGCATATCGCTTTTACTTGCTTGTGTGCTCTGTCCGTTTGAAGACAGAAGGTAAGATTCTCGGCTGAACTTAGGAAGCTAACCTTACGACAGCGCTGGGGGTTAAGCCCGGCACCGGTGTTTCTTGCTAACTTCAAGCGTCTGGGTCCTCACGTTTTAGAACTCGTGGTGGGTTCGTGGGTTCAGGGGGTGGACGGTTGGTTGCTCGTTTTTTTTTTGATGTGGTGCATGTGTGTTGTGCGTTTGTGTGAGGGTGAACACATGGGGGGGGGGGTCATAATTGACCCTTTGAGGGGGTCGCGTTGGTCGGCTTGTTTGGGAGAGGGGTGAGGTCGTATGTTGCGCTTTGAGAGAACTTACCGCATTGGATGAAATTTTCTCTATGGTGCTTGTTCGGGCGTTGTTTCCCGTTGTCTCCTCATTGAGTATCCAATGTCTCCTTCACGGTTTTTATATCGCTAGCTTGAGAATTTTTGGGTGAAGAACTGCCATAAGTTGAGCTGGAACTTGTAGGAAAGTTCTGGAATGGGTGGTTAAGGTTTTAGGTTGGTGGGTTGAATGGGAGTGATCGTAGCGAAGGCTCCTCTCGTCCGTAGGTGGAGGGGGGGGGAGGGGTTGGGTCGCACTAACGGGGCGCACGTTTCACAACATCACGGGTGGGGTTTGTTTTGGTGGTTTATGTTGCTGTATCGGCTATATTATTCATAAGGGTTGGTGGGGTTTGACAATTGGTTTGTCTTGACTGTGAATTGAGTTTACCAACACGATCACACGAAGAAACCCGGAATAAAAAGCAACTTCGATCTGATCATTCTAAACTACTTAAGTTAGGAATAGCGCTGGCAAATTCAAACCATTCAAGTAACCGCATAGAAATGTCAAGGTAGCGAGTGAGCAATCGAGTGTGTGTACCATGTGTACAAGCCATCATCGCTGGGTCATTGTGAGAGCGACAACAAAGTCTGCCACAACCTCTCCAGTGAGCATACATCTCACCATCGCCATAATCGTTCGCGAACGCCGGCGACCCCCAAGCTCTGTATAGGGGAACCGTATAAAGCCATTAGAATACTCGGAGAGCAGAGCGGCAGTAAAGATTCAAACTGGTAGGCGGTGGGGGCACCATTACCACTTATCACAGTGCCAGCAGTTGGAATAAAAGGAAAGAGGCAAGTCTGGTTAGAGCGAGAAACGCCCGATGTCTCTTGAGACAGATCAGAAAGAGGTATTCCAAAAGATTTGGAATGCACCGTGCGCTCAACGTCCATTCAGTGCTAAGCAGGCATTTGAAGGGTCTTGAGAAAGTTAAGGCGGCCAAGTGCCCAAGTGCTCCTTGGAAGAAACTGTTATCAAAACAAACTACTGTTCAATCGGAGTAGTGAGCTAAGTCGGACATGCAGCTGGCCTCGCAAGTCGATGATTCAGGTCATACTGGCGTAGGACCATACAGTCACTGAGGCATAACTATCGTATTCCTGTAGTTAACTAACACACTGCAGGCCGCCGTTCTGCGAAGACCTCCGCATCTTTTTGTCGCTTTTTACATGAACAATGAGTAATTTCATTTTTTTCATTTTTAGCAGAGACCATTCGTGTATTCCGTATCCGAAAACGTGTCTCGATAATTTAAGAACATGAAATAGATACTGAACAGACCATATGAAACAACGCAATGAGGCAAATGTATGACACACCATGGGTGTCACGCGTAACGTGTTAACTAATCTTACTTCCTTGTGTGCTGGCTGGTTATTAGTAACATTTTGTAGAAAAACCTTAAACAACGTGCTGAGCAGGAACAATGAAATGGAAGAAACTGTTAGTTGGTAAAAATGGGGAGTGGCACGCGTGAGTTGAACGAACAATAATCACGTGCGCGGGTAAAAAGCGGTGGAATCGCGTCGGCGGCGATTCATGTGAGAGAACAGCTGATAGAGCGCCATGTTGCCCACTTAGAGCACCATGAAAAATTCAGATGTCACGGGTTTTTGGCATATGAAGAGGCGGAGATTGGGCAAGACCAATGTTCTACGAGTGTTCGATCACCATAAAAACACTCAGAGTTCGTGACAACATGACTCCCTCGGAGCGACGTGGTTTGCGAAAAGCAATGGTACTGAAACGCTCTTTTACGTTTCTCGGTCGGCGATAAATGTGGAGGATTTGTAGCTATGTCACAAGAACGAGACATAACACTATCTGAAGCGGTTCTATCAGATTTATCAACATATAACATAACTACAATGAACCGCTATAAACAGGAGTGTGCCAAACTTGAGGAAGTGATAAGAAAGGTCCTGCGCCCAAAATTGGAAACGAAGACCCTGACCCGGCTTCTTCCTAAGCACACGTGCATTCCCACGTACTATCAGCTGGTGAAAACGCACAAACTGGAGGCTTCTGAAGAAGTAGTCATGCGTAACAATGAGAACATCAAGACGAGACCTATCGTGTCCTCATGCGGTGGCCCAACAGACGCAATCAGCTGGTTCTTGCAGCACATGCTAGCACCGCTAACTCACTACTCTGTACCAGCTCACCTGAAGAACGCAGAACGCACCTTCGCTGAATAAATTTGCGGGGAACGTCCATTCCTATCGATCCCAGGAACATCGTATCAAAGCTTCGATGTATCTGCGTTATACACAAACGTGGATACAAGGATTGCCGTGGAAGCGTGCATCAATCTTCTACGACAACATCAGAACAGTTTGTCAACTTTACGGGACTGTCCATCCTGCAGCGACTATTCGAAGAAGCTGCTGAGCAATGTTGTGAATTCAATCATGTTTGCGTATTCCAGGGGCAAACAACATTATGACAAAACGTGGATGTCGATAGGGCAGTCGAATTGCAAACCGCTTCTTCGCAATCCTATTTCATGGATCGTTTGGAACGGCGCTTTCGCTATCAATCAGGACGATTTGCTGTTTATAAACGGTTCGTTACAGTAGACGAGAACATCTTTTGGTCGTTTGCCAATAAGTCCAGAACAGCACTACGTCAAACCTTCTTGAAGCTGAATTCAGTGCACTCAACCATTGCACTGACTGTCGAGGAACCTGAACACGATGGTTTCCTACCGTTCTTGAATACCAAAGTGAAACTGTCGGAAGGAAATATATTTTCCATGTGGCAATAAGAAACCTGCTTCGAAGAACATCCTTATCCACTCGAGAAGCTGCCACCGCTTCCCTCATTCTTTTCATGAAGAGGAATATCGTTCAGAATGCCTTGACAACAGCTCGGAGGTTGACGTCCACAAATGTTCCTGTAGTGATGGATACCGTGACGCGTATACTTCTCGAAAACGGCTATGGAAGCAGACGCGTAAATTGTTGGCGCCCATATCAGGTACCAGGAGGCGTCCCACTAATAATTCCCTTTCTCTTCTTCTCAGACTCCTTCGCTAAGGATGTCAATCGAGTTGTAAAGAATTCGGGGATGCCAATCCGCCTGATATTGCGACCACCGCCAACACTACGTCGTCTTCTTACGTCGTCACGAGTATACGAAGACCGATGTGGCCGCGAAAACTGTCTTTACTGCCAGGAGGAACGAAAGATCTGCCTTTTGAAGAACACCGTCTACGAAGTGGAGTGTGCGTCACTGCTCTGGAGACCCCATTGCTACAATCGGAGTAAACTGGAACGAACCACTGCTACAAAAGGCTTTGATGAACATCTGAGGGCTTCCCGCACCGGGAGGCGGCCCAGCAAGCTACCCGGATAACCCTTTCTCAAGACATCGTTCCTTGCGCCACACGAATGAGCGTGCACCTGAACTAAAGGTGCGCGTGATCCACAGGAACATAAGTGACCCGGTGGAAAGGAAAATAAAGGAAGCGCTGGAGATTCGAAGGAGGAATCCACCGATCAACAACAGGGAGGAACTAAGAAGGACAATGGACATCATTGCTGCACAATGATGTGACATAACGGGTGATACGTGACATATATGACAAATATCAGTGCACCAACCCACTGCTTCACTTCACTGCTTCACCAATCTTGCTGTGCCATTTCTGAAGGAAAGCACAGCGAGGGAGGTGAGTCAATGTTGCGTGTTACTGTTTCTCACATCATCACAAACCATCTTGCAGCATACTCCCGGATCCTC
>MU956189.1:5756-19781 GCA_036418165.1 Cooperia oncophora | reverse complement strand
GCTGTAAACGCTGGGTGTTTCAGGAGGAGGGGGCTGGGGTGCACGCAACGCAGGCCTGTTTCTCACCAATTGTAGAAGCTGCACGCGATCACAACTGGTGGACAGTAGGATGTCACTGCGATAAACACAACCTCCCTGAAACGCCCCAGCTACTGCAGAGAGCAAGTCTGTGTGCTCATACAGTGACTATGGGGAGCTGCGAGAATGAGAGCCTTACTGAAGAAGGGTTTTTCTGTTCTTCTCCTCAATAGTATTTCAAATGGTTCAGTATCACATTTTGTATCACTTATGGCATGGCCTACAAAGTGCAATCGCGATATGTGCCTTTACCTTACCTTTTCATCGCCTGACATTCACCAAATGGAAGCAGATGAAGTGGAGTGAGGGCGAGTCGCTTCTTCGATGCCGTGAACAGCACCACAAATTGCGCTCGCGTCTCCGGTTCACGATGGTAGAACATCTCGACTCGTTCGTACTTCAGTACATCATCAGCACTCGGCACTAATACCTGAAACGCCAGTCACTTGTGGCAGTGATGTCTTTAAGTATAACGCATTGATAATATAGGCTTAAAGACAGTATCCGCGCTCGAGAGGCCTTCAAAATGACTTCGCGCCTTCTGGAACCCTCTGCGCCTTGATGAAGATGATCCCGCTTTTATCCATCAATGGCGCGCGATGAGGAAGTTATCGCAATTTCGACAAGGCTCGCTAGGCTCACGGAGACGGTAGGTGGACGAGCGTCTGTCCCAAACTGCATCCGTCCCTTTAAAGCCCGCGCGTCCCTTAAGCCCGCGGTCCCACTGGCATTTTGCCAAAGTTGGCTCATAGCTCAGCTAAAGGTCTTACTTCGGTCAGGCTTGTAAACATGTGTGAAAGTGCGGACCATTAGAGTTTTTTTGCTATCGGAATTAAAGCGCTTGCTTTTCCAGTGTAGGGAAGATTGTTTTCAAGTGGGTCTATGTTGTCATTTCTTTTCTTTCTTTTTTGGTTTCATTTCTCAAGAAAACTCCAGCAACCTTCCCACTTTTCTCTGTAAGCAACTCTAATCATCCCATCGTTGGAAATTGCAGTACGTTGCGAAGCGGCGCTGTAGCGGCTACGCTAGCGCGACGTCTGTCAGCGCTACGCTGTAGCGCGACGCTGGCAGCCGCTTACAAGTATAAGCTGCCGTCATCGTTCGAAAGTATCCTATTTCGAAAGTTGGGACGCAATTGCGGCTGCCGCATCGAACTGGCAGCCACGCCCGGCACACTCGTCCAGGCCCCGCCTCCATCTGCTAAAAGGTAGCGTTTGGTTCACGGTAGTTCCCGATAGTTCTCTGCTCTTTTCTTATCTGATAGCTAACTATGGAATATGGTGCATGAGCTGAGAACAATTGCGCCCCAGTTTCTTGATCGTCAAAACCTAATTGTTTTAAATCAGAAAACCTGAAGGTACGGCCGCGATCAGTATAAAGTATTGAGTATAGTATTAGCTTGGGAAGGTAGAGTTGGAAAACGAACGACCTTCGTGCCGGCTTTCGGCAGGTCTGGTGGAGGTTGCAGAAAATGTAAGGGAGGGGCGCGTATAAGGCGCAATATACGTTCAGTGACGCCTCCTTCCTTAGTCGTGACTCCGCCTCCAGACTCCTCTCCTCAGGTCTCCTTTTAGTGGAAACGAAAGTGCTGCCCAGACGAAAAAACCATGAAAAGCGTCACCTCGTACGAGTCTGCATGTCTAATCGTGGAATATAGCGACGAATATGAGAGCCGTAGTGATCTGAAGACGCGATGTCACTATTTACCCACACTGAATACAGGACCGAAAATGGGGTTTTATCTAGCGATTGCGATGTTTTCTGCTTCTTGCCCGAAACCCGCCTGCTGACTACTCACTCTTGTCAACTATAGGAATCGCCTCAATCCAACTAGTGGTGGCGGAGTGATCGCGGCGATTGCTTTAAAACTTAGTCTGATAGTGAACTAATCCCAACTGGCGCAGTTCGGTGACAGGGGGCATTTCGACCTTTCGCTGCTTCATTAGTGCCACTTTTACAAGTCTCACCTGATGAGAGCTGTATCCTTAATAGCGGACACAAGCTTTCGTCGAGCCCATGGTGAAACCTATCAGCTCGTCTAAGCCTATGGAATGGCTGTTGGGTCGATTAGTCGATGGTAAGTAGCAAAAGTGCAAAGCATGCTTCTCCTCCGTGACAAATGGCCCTCCAATACTGCTAAAAAAGGGGTGGTGTAAGCGCAGAGTCACCTTACCGCCGCGCAACGTCCGCGAATCAAATCCAGGGATAAGCCCCACGCTAGGCAATACCAAGCCTTCCTGTCCTTCGGTAAAGGTAAACTGTCTATTTCATCGTGGGAGAGGATAAGGACATTACCTGTCTTGTTAACATCGTCTCCCGGCAGTCCCAATGTTACATGGGTTACAGTCACATCGCATCAGTAGCATTATTGTCTGAATAGAATGAATGCGATGCCGCATCCCGATAGAATTCGGATGATCAATGGTTGAGAGCTCAATATTTTATCCCGCTAAACAAGAGAACTGTATCATCAACCTGATGGAACCTTGGCGATACCAAACGTATATCACGAAACGGGGGACGGGCCCGCAGTTTTGGTAAGATGAACCTGGAAAGTTCTCGCCGGAAACATGAGTTGCTTCACGCATGTCCCATGTGCAGACAATCCAGAGCCTAAGAGGATTTCCCGGGTCTGTTGAACAGTGTTCGTACTCTAACATCGGTCTTAAGTTCATTTCATTCCCTTTCTAGAAGCTCAAACAACTCACGAAGTCTCCTACAGCTAACTGATCCATTCGCTTCTGTCCAGTGACTGTGGTGACGACGGCGTCCGCTGGGAAGCAGTTCATTCGTTTCAAACGGTCCATGGCGGCACCTGCAGATGGTGGGTCGGCAGCAGGAGCTGGAGCTGCTGCTGGAGCTGGAGCTGGAGCAGCTGCTGTAAATATTCAACGACGAGGTAGGTAGAAGAACCTCTATCATTCACATAAATACGGTGCAGAAAATAAATGGTAACATACTCACCAGGCTCCGGTTGTGCAGCTGCTTCACCATTATTGGCTGCAGCCGCATTGGTGTTTCCGCCAGCTCTAGCTCGGTTCAAAATCCGACTGGAACCTGTTTGGGCCTTAGGAGACTTGGTAGTAGTCGGAGCTGGTCTTTGAGAAGGTTTTGTTGTAGCCTTCGCAGTGGTAGTGGCAGGCTTGGGAGCGGCAGAGGTAGCCTTTGCAGCGGCAGACGCACTCGAAGCAGATGCTCCAGCGCTTCCAGCGGCTCCAGCGGCGGCAGCCTTCGGCGCAGCACCTTTTGTATCAGTTTTTCCTGCTAGCGGTCCAGAAGTGAGCAGTGTCTGTCCTGGTGGACCTGCTGCTCTACCTGTTGCTCCTGATCCTGCTGAAATTGTTCGAGCAGTTGTGGTGTCCACTTTAGGAGCCGAAGAGGCGACGAACTGATCGGTCGTAAGGACATCTGATACATCCATTCCATCATCATCGGTCCATTTCACTTCTTCAGACGTTGTACCCGAAGCGGAACCGTCTTTCGTTACTTTGGTTCCATCAGGGGTGGTCTTTTGTCCGTTAGCGCTGTCAGGGGTTGTACTTCCACTTGATCTTAAGAAATAATTCAATTGTTATAAATACTTCTGAAAAATACTGTTAAGGTTGAGATGCTGAAGTTGAAGAAACTGACTTATCAATAGTTCTCTTAGTTGTTCCGCCACCACCGGCAGCAGTAGGATCTTCCGTAACTTCTTGCCGACTTTGAATTTTTCCACGACTAAAAATGAATCAATTAGGCTGCAGTTTGTACTGTTCACAGCACGAACTTCTGTTACGTAGTAGGTTGAGAGTCTCTTCACGAAAGCAATTAGATTACAATGGCTTACCCGTTCTCTCCGTCCTGTCCATCGATTCCACCATCACTTCATTCTTGATTGGACCGTTGTTTATACAATTTCAGCACCATTTCCTGCGCCTGACGCTATCAAATTTCCATTGTGACATGGAGTGCGATAGCTCCGTAATGTTCAACGTCAAAGACCACTCCTTCAGCACCAGACTTTTCGATCCTCTCCAGTCTAGTCCCATTTATCAGTTGACCGTTTCTTCACGTTTTCGCAGCGCCGTGCTCCATCCTTACTCCACCGCTTCCACCCTTTCCGCCATCTCCGCCACTTCCGTCACCAGGTCCACGTCCAGTTTTTCCATCTTTCTCACTTCCGTCACCAGGTGCTCCGTCCTTTCCAGCAGTCGTGGCTCCTTTAGCACCACCACCAGCTCCACCTCTACCATCTTCTCCGTCTTTTCCATCACCACCTGCTCCTCCATCCGCGCCGCCCAATCCTCCCGCTTTTCCGCCAGATCCACCTGCTCCACCTCGACCATCTTTTCCATCATCGGTACCATTTCCTCGCATCTTATCGGCACCGTCTCCTCCAGATCCAGCTCGTCCTCCGTTCACACCTGCACCCTTTCCACCGGCGCCTCCATCACCTCCATCTCCTGAGCCGTTGCCAGTCTTTCCGTCTCCTCCTGATTTGCCATTTTTTCCATCTCCTGCTCCGAGACCGCCTCCACTTCCAGAGTCGCCGTCATCTCCGTCCTTGGAGCCGTCACCACCTAAAAATCATTAATACATAGATCTCAGTAAGATTCAGTATCCGCAACCGTTTAAAAATTACCTTTTCCATTTCCTTTGTTGGCATCCTTTCCAAGGCCAGAACCGCGTTCACCTGCTCCTTCACCGCCCTGTTTTCCACCGAGGCCTCCAGTTCCAGCTCCACTGTCACCGCTGTCAACACCAGCACTCGGACCTGCTCCACCTAGACCGTCAGTACCGTTTCCACCTCCACCTTTTCCACCGTCTCCTCCTTTTGCAGCTTTGCCAGCTCCTCCGTCGCCATCACCTCCTGTTTCACCATTTCCGGTACTGTCTCCCTTTCCTCCTCGTCTACCATCACCATCGTCTCCTTTTCCTGCCTCTTTTTTCTTACCGAGGCCCTTTCCTAGGTCTCCTGCTCCTGCATCAGTATGTCCATCGTCCTTCAAAAAGAATTGTGCAGCTTTTCATCAATAGCAACTCAAAAACTTACTTACCCCCTCCTCAGCTCTAGAATCGCCACCATTTCCTTTCCCCTTCCCGCCTCCTGCTCCATGCTTTCCTCCTTTTCCATCCTTTCCTCGTTTGCCGTCGCCTCCTCCACTCTCTCCGCTACCATTTCCGTCATCTCCATCAGCATCACCTGGTTTTCTCTGACGATTTTGTTTCTTGGTACCTTCTGAGCTAGAATCCTCTCCTTCGCCGTCTGCAAATTCAACGTGTGAAGAAGATTTATGGTAATCCTTCAACTCTGTGTACAGCTTACCTCCTTTCCCTTGCCTCCCACTGCCATCTTTTCCACTTCCGCCGCCATTTTCACCGCCACCTCCTGAACCAATATTGGCGCCTTCGAGGTTACGGGATCCTTCTTGCTAAAACGATTACGTTGTATAAGTTGTTACTGAGAGGCATACACAATCACTTATATGAAAAAGCTCGAATGAAGTTTGGAAGCAAGCAAACGAAATACTTCTAGTGCTGTCCGAGAGTTAGTGTTAGTGAGTTCAAATCCCAATCCCAACGTCCTGACTGATGGCGACGATATTAACTCTACGGATCCCTATAGCGTCTACTACAGGGGGCCAAAAAAAAGTCATTTTGCCTCCATGACTTTCAAGGCGCTATAAGTTACACTTTATTAAATTTTTATCGGACATTTTTACTACCATATTAAAGAGCACATTAAATACTATAATGATACTCCGCCACAGCCTTCTGGAGGAGCGCCATCGAGAGATTCGGCCGCGCGAAAGTGAGTGGGTACCGGAGTTGAGCGAGATCGTTGATTTCTCCGCCACCGTAGACCACCCTATTGAACTCCGCCCGAACCGGGTAATTGAGGGGATTCAGGTCAGGTGACCTACTTGGATATTCTACCTTCTTTAGGTATTCAGCCCCCTTCCATTCCAAGTAGGCGGGAGTTTTTCCAAAACCCTTTGATTCCATGTGGTGGCACCCAAACCTGTAGCAGCACAAGGTCTCCAAGAAGGTACGGGCGACCACATGTAGGGAGGATATTCTTCTCGAGTTACTTGATGTAACCGCCAGCGCTCACCTTCAGTCGGGGTCTACAAAGAAAATATCGGTCTTCCCCTTTCCAGGTACCCCGGTCCATACCATCAACTCGCGCCTCGGCGAATACGGTGAAGATGATGTCCTAGACCGTAGCGACGTTGCCGTAGCTGGTCGATGTGGGAGGTCTTGCAGTCAAGAGTACTGACCTCCAGGTAGCTATCTGTGGATGACTTCATTCAAGAAGTTTCGCAGCTGTTTGGAGGCGACGTGAATTCCAAAGGTGTTCTCCAGTCAGGCCGCGACTGGAGATGACTTCATATTTTGGCGTACATGAAGGCGATTGGCGGCAGCGTGCTCCAGCTTATAGAGGAAGATCTTGGGTATCTTCCACCCTGGTACTCATATCCACTTCCCCTGTCTGGGCTGCGAAAACTTCGTTGATATGTGGCTCGGCCGAAATGACTTTTTTTTTGGCCCCCCCTGTATGTCGCACCTCGCTTGGCCCTAGATTTGGTCTAAGCACTACGATGCAATCCGATCGAGCACGCTTGACTGTCACACTAGTGATGAGGAGGTTGATTCGTCCATTTTGTTGAGCTTGAAGGCAGTTGGCCGATAAATCCCCCAAGACGACTAGGATCAATACTCCTGGCAGGATAGAATTCCGCGACCCTGGGCAGGCGCTGCATAGCGGTTTCCCCGAGGAAGGTGCCCTTATAAGGGCCCTATCAAGCCACAACTTTACGTCCCAAACGCCCGCCCGCCCACAAATGGACGACCGTTCCTGACGCTCGTATTCATTCATTTGCTAAGCAAATTATGAAGCGAAGGGATTGGTATGAAAGGCCGTGCTGCATGCATACATGGGTACACATATGCAGCCGTATCTTCGGTAGCGGTGATTGGCAAGATGCCTACGGGAAACTCGTCCGAAATCGATTTACAAGTCACTGAGAACGGAGGCTTTTTCTTCGCAGGATTTTGACCGTTTCACTCCGTTCTTTCGCCATTTCCCCACTATACAGCGCCCTACTAGCATTTTAGGCCGAGCCAAATCATCGTGCCAACTGCCTTTAACGAGAGGCACAGTCACATTGATAGCGGAATCACTTGGGATCACTGAACTTTCCTCATTGATGCACCCTAGCGCTTGGTACCCAATGCCGCAAGCGTCAAGCACCCATGGGGGTCGCACCTGAAAGTGGTATTTAACACACACCCTGCCCTCCTTTTTGCCGTGGAGCCTGCCCATGAGAAGGGAACGTATTTAAAGGCATACAAGCTTTATTGATGTGCAGATGTTTCCTTTGGACCGCTAGCATTGAAGAAAAATATCTTGAGACGCTCAAAAATACGTGCGGAAAGCATGACCCGCTCGCGACGAGACCGCCACCTGGCCCATGGCCGCGGCAACACCCACCCATATTTAATGGCTTCGTGATGGTTACCGTTGTTCCGCTTCTAACTCTCTCCATTTCGAATGGTGGGACTGGGTTATAAGGAGGAGAAAGAGCTAGCACCCAAGAATGCGAACTCGTCCCACAACGCCCTCTTTTCGCCTTATGCACCTGCAAGCGCCGTTCATTAAAGGCACATTCCGCGATAAAATAAGGCTATGACCTCTCAAATGTGTCGGACGATCCGGAAGGCGATTTTTGAGGCTGCGCTACTTTCAAAATGTGAAAAACGGCAAGAACTCCGCTAGAAGCTGACTAATTAGGCCCATGGACACCCCTTAGGCCCATGCCGACCCTCACCGGCTGCTAGCTACTAGCTAGTAGCCACTATGTTATCTTTCTCTATAACATTTCGGACTGCTTTTCTGCTGCTTTTCTCCGCTAATCAGATACTTAGCACTTTTTTGTGCCTATTTGAGTTCCGTTTCCCGCAATTTGCGGTCGCGAACTGTGCCTTTAACTAAATGGGCATTTCAACGCGAACGCGGGGTTTGCCTTTTAAATTTTTAAGCGATCAATGTTTCAGTTTCGCGAACTCAAGGAAGGGTTGGAGGCGAGCGGTTGCTGTCAATGTCAATGGTGGAAGGGTTGCTTGAGGGCATCTGGCCACACCCTACTCCTCCCTTCCACCAGTGACGTTGGCAGCACCCGCCCACCCCCAGCCACCGTGCACGCTGCCTTTAAGGGCACATTATCAGTGTTATGGGTCGTATGGATATCGCTGCCGTATCAGCCACATTACGGCATATTGGCGAATCCATAGGGACCATTGCGCTTTCCTTACTGGTCTATCTATCCTGGTGTATTTTACGGGGGGGGGGGCTGCCCAGAGAAAGTCGCAGTGATCCAAGTAACCCGTCCCCTACGATCAGCATGTAAGGTTTATGAGCGAGGAGAGGGAGTCCTGTGGTGCAAAAATATAGCAGGGCCAAGAAGGTTGGCAGCACGCAACAAAAAATCCAGAACCTTATTGTAAGGCACCCGGGAGCTCAGAATGCGAGAATGTTCCGAAGAAACAACGCCGAAAATCATTCTTACTTTAATTATTGAATTCATGACCACTGCCTCCGGATTGTCCCGTGTGGACGGTGATGTTGATGTGACCAGGCTGAGCAGGATTCCCCGCTTCAATGACATTATTGTTGTTTCCGCTAGCGTTGACGTGTACGTGGATGTGTTGGGGACCTGCCACACCTCCTGAAAAACCAGGCGAATTACAAGCGAACATTGCAGAGACATTTGAAGGGGTAACCTGGACTGGATGTGGAGCCTTCCTTGTGGATTTCTTCAATTCGTTGGCGGTTCTGACCACCGCCCACATTTCCCCATACACTCCTCGCCCATGTTGACCATCTTGAAAAAAGAGAATTATAGAGTAGAGAACACGATTATGGGACGGCACTTACGAAGAACTTGTCCAGCTGCTCCAGCTGATAGCTTTCCATTCACTGGGCTGCTCCTAGAAATTCTTGAGATTACGGGCAAGCTTTGATCGCACGCTTTCAGTCCATATATTGTTAACAACTATTTTGTTAGATACTACTAACGCCTACTTTCCGAGAATAATTTCAGACTTTCAGCAAAGTTCCACCCCCTGAGCTAGAAGTGACAAGACCTCTGTACCCAGGAGTAGTTCGCCTCCGAAAACACGAACATCACGCCAAAAGAACCCTAGTGCTCCCGAAACAGAGGTGTCGGCCCGCAACAGCCCTCGAATATCGCGTTTTGCTATAAAAGTTCACGGAATGACTTAGCCCTCCAACTACACAAAATCTAACATTTTCCGCCTTTAAACAGGTCTAATTGCCCTACAACGCAGAATATCCTGCCAGCATGTTGCCCATGGGTGTTATACTCGAACGAGGTAAAATGACCTTTCGAAACACCTTTAGCCAAGCCTACCTCAGCCAAATTGAGAAATCGGACTCAATTTTTGAAAAAGTGGAGATGACTTGTTTGATAGACCTAGTTCCTATTTGAAGGATTTTTTTCACTTAAAGTTAATATCCTGCATTACTCCTTCTGCCCACGGCCTTCATAAGAATATCATCGGGTCGACAAATCGTAACACGATAACCATCTCTGCAATAATCGGGTATTTGTAGCGGCAACGACCGTCATCCTCGCCTTGATTTCCAAATGGTATTGATTTTGAGAGCGATTACGCTGGTACATTACCAGGTTTCAACAAGAAATCAAGGATATTTCAACAAGAAGACAACTTGCGCAGTGTGTACTGTATATATGCAAACTTCAGTTGGAGAGGGCCAACAACGCGCTTTCGGATTGGTGGGGGCATTTTTCCGTCACCGTTGTCGACTTCCCACTACAGAGTCCGTGATTCTTATAATCCTTGCGATAGACATCTAATTTCCTTTACACTTCACAATAATCTACTGGTTGCAAGTGTGACGCTTAATTTTCATAGGTACCAGCAGAAGAATACTTGCAAAATGTCTCCCCCTCTCCAAGCCGCAGGAATCAATGCAGTTCAAACAGCTCAGATTAAAGACACTCCCCGCGATCAAGTGGTCCTCAAAATGACTTCGTGCTTTTTGGAACCCTCTACGCCTTTGATATACATGTTCTATCCCTCAATATGGTGCGCGAATGTATATTTTTCTAAATAAAAATGCGAAGTTATAACGATTTCACAAGGCTCCTAGGCTCGACGCACAGTAGGGGGACGAGGTCCCGCTGAGCTGCTCCGTCCTTGATAGTATCCATTTCGAAAGTGGACGCAATACGGCTTCCGCAATCGATTTCTGGCAAGCCCACGTCCGGCACATTCGTCCTAGGCCGCTCACTGTCTAAAGGGAGGGCGGCCGGCGGCCCCGCGGCTCCGCCGGGGCGCGGGCGCCGCTCCCTCTGTGTTCATGGGTTGTTCGCGAGTTTTTTTTTCGATTTTTTCCACGTGGGTCAAATGGGCCACTGCTTCGTGACTTAGCACCATATTACCGAACACTGACGCGGGAATTATCTTCAAAGACAATTCCTTGCTACGCCGCCCGTTTTTGCAAACTCACGTTTTTACTAACACCGTCGCGCGCGGTCGCGTGCAGCTCTCTTGGCTTTTTGCCAAGTCCTGTAATTGCGCTTTGGAATACAAAGTACAACGCAATATCTTTATGCGGATAACATTTTAGTGCACCCCTGTCAAAATAAAGAATACGAAGTAAGCACGACCGAGGGCCAGAACTTTAGAGCAACTGTGCTGCTTCTGCAATATCCCTCAGAGGCCGCGCATTCCCACAAACATGACAATAAAAACTGACAGCGTGACAATAAAAAGCAGACTAATACACAGCAAAACACAATATTTCCTATACATTCGCAGGTATGCCATATCTTTCAAAGACAAGGTAGAATGGTTATGTAAAAGATGCAAAGCTAGAAATGAAGAAACAACGAATAGATGTAAATAAAACAAAATTGAAAAAAACTAAGGAAACGCAATAAATTAAAATCGCGTGTGCATTTCTGCGATCCGGCTCGAATCCGGCTCTAATGCTATAGAAATACTTCAAACTAACGAGTGGGACGCTTAGGCCGTTTTTATTGTCATGTTCTGTGGGAATGCGCGGCCTCTGAGGGATATTGCAGAAGCAGCACAGTTGCTCTTGAGTTCTAGCCCTCGTCATCATCTTCGGTTCTTATTTTGCAGCACCTAAAATGTTATCCGCATAAAGAAATTGCGTTGTACTTGTATTCCAAAGCGCAATTACAGGACTTGGCAAAAAGCCAAGAGAGCTGCACGCGACCGCGCCGCGCGGATGGTGTTAGCATAAACGTGAGTTTGCGAAAGGGCGGTGTAGCAAGGAATTACGACTTTCCCACGGCCCCGTACTCTGACCCCGTGCAGTTTTGGGCGGGGGGACCACGACACATCGACAGCTGGGGGCTGATAGTCTCATACACCCTCAATGTGTTTGAGCGTACCATGTGTCTTTAAGATAAGCTGGCGTCGCCTCAGCGCCCTGCTGACACGCCCCGCCGTATTCCGGCGTTTTGGGGGAGGGGTGGCAGCGGTCGTCCCCTCCCCTGGCCAACGTTCAGGCTAGCAGAACACGTGTCGTGTGCCCACTCTACCCTCCAGCCACACTATGCTAGGGTGTTGTTTGCGGCAAAAATTCGTAATGATTTGAAAAAAAGAGAGGACAAAAGAAATATAGGTTGGAAGGAAAGTCCTGTCAGTGTTTTTTGAAAAGCTTACAGTTTTGATTCTCGATGCTCGTACATGACGTAACATGCTATGCTTGTAGGACACTCTGGGAGCTTTCCTGCAAGAGGCGTGTGAGGGCGCCTGCTCTTCCCTGGGTTTAATTACGATGTCAGTTTCACAGGAGCATCTTCGGGTCTTCTTTCTCAGGAACATCTCCTAGCAGAGGCACTGGAGCCACGGCAGCTGTCCGTAACATCAGCAGTGCATTGAGGGAGGACACCACTACCGTCAGGATCGTTCACTTTTAGTTCGCTCGCTTCGCGAAAAGAGACTCGATCCTCGAAGACAAACCTTGGTTGGGACGGCCCCAAGAAGTATAAGACTCCACCATTCTCGAAGGGGGATCCAGAGGCTACCACCCGCAGTCTTGCGACAAGACTCGGATGTACCTAACTGACAGTCGTCCACCGCCTGTAAGCCTTTGACTACCAAGAAGTACTGGCTTGATGGATCATTCATACCTTGACCGATGGCACGCTGTGCACCCGGGTACCCCTTGGTCAGTCTCCCCTTCTCTGCCCTCGTCAGAAGGAGTTTCCGGGAGACTGCTTAGTGGGGATGAGAGATGGGTCCTCTATGATTTCAACCCACACGTTTCAACCCACACAGTACCGTTTGTCTCTCTCAAGGAGAAGATCCATTCTAGCAGTCCAAACCGGGCATGTATTCCGAGAAGGTTCTCCTGTGCTGCTCCTGGGACGCGAGGGATGCTGCACGAGCTGCCCTGTAAGAACACACGATCACCGCCACCATTTGTGTCGCTCAGCTCCCGAAACGAGTGAAAATTGTTGGAGAAAAATGACCGAGACTTGCTTCGGGTCACCTCGTTCGTAGCATACGAGACCCCCCCTGCTATGAAGACCTACCAAATAATTGAGGAGCAAGGCTGGAAGACCAGTCCCCGCTCATAATATTCTCCTGACGTAGTCCCCTACGACTGCTACCTGCTCCGCCTCCTTAAGGCTTTCTTAGCTAAGAAAACTTTCAGCAATTTTGATGACATCAGTCGAGAGGGCGCTGACTTACTCTACTCGCAGCCTTCTCAGTTCTGGGAGGAGGGGAATGCTTACCTGTCCATTGGGTGGAGCACTGTAGTGGCTAACTATGACGAGTATATTGTTGACTAATTCCCACTGTATGTTGAGTTAGAAAATAAAAAGAAAAAAGTCACAACAGTGACAAGACTTTCCTTCCAACCTATATTTTTTAGATCCAACACTCTACAAATAACTTACAATCTCCGCTCGATCCCCTTAACAAGCAATGTCGGAGGGGCTTTGTTCTTCAGCAAGTACAGACGTAGTCGATAACCAGACATACCGTCAATGTGTTCAGGAATTTCCGAAGCGCTCTATAACCCAACAATTAAACTCCCTTATTTTCAGAAGAGCATTAGTGCCATACCTTGAGCACGGTGTATGGCGTATCATCGTGGCTGTCAGGTTGTTTCGGATGTGAAGAGCCATCGGGCAGTTCATAGATGAAACAGTCGTTGCCAACGTGTGTCGGAATCGTGTGCGGTGCACGAGGGTTGTATAAATTACAGCAAGTGTGCTCGACTCTGCAAACGTATCAAATACTTGAAATGAGATGAAAAATCGATCGAATCCGGTGAATGTTCACGGCACAAAAGGATAAAGCCATTGATAGCCTCTTTCTGGAATAAGAGTAGAAGTCCACTTCCATTTACAACTGCAGTGGCATTTAAAATGTAATTCTGAATTTCACGACTATACCACGACTTCCAAGGGACAGCTAATACAAAACCTAGTAGTGTCCAACTTCTCTCTTCGTAAAACCTCGGCATTGTTGTTACATTTGTTAAATTCTTCTGTGCACACGAGGTTGGTAGGTGGAACTTTTATTATGGCCTGATTATTAAAAAAAGAGTTGTACTAACAACTAACTGAGGCTACTTCCGCTCTCGCTGTGGTGGACTGGGCCTCTGATGAAGACGATCTAGTCGAAACGTCAGGCCATAATAAAAGTTCCACCTACCAACCTCGTGTGCACAGAAGAATTTAACAAATGTAACGACAAAACCAGTGTTTTCATCCTCTCAGACGAATCTATACCCATTTGTTGCCCGTGCAGTGTGTGATGGAAGGCTTTACCCTCGGATCGGCCGGCCTGGGTAGGAGCTTATCCGAGATTTGATCCGCGGACCGAGACGCGTGATAAGCCGACCACTTGCCGCTAAACCAACTCCACTCG
>MU956153.1:0-20123 GCA_036418165.1 Cooperia oncophora | reverse complement strand
AACGATATATCAACTAGGAAAATACGCTCACTCAGTATATCAAGAAGATATCAAACTAATCAAAGTGAAATGAAATGAAGCGACTCGAGCTGGCAACGATCCGAGACTATTCCACTATTGGTGAAGTTAGGAAATTCTGAAGTCAATCTCAAGCAACTAGGATGTTACGTAACTAAGAAGCCGTGAAGCTACAATCCTCTTAAGCTGTCGCACAGTACTGGGAATGGATAAATTCTTTGTGACCCTCTTATATGTGCTCGCGGCTCTGAATGAGAAGCTAGCGGCTCTCACCCTGGTCCTTGGACAAGCTAAGAGAATTTTAGCTTGCCCACCTCTGGTCCGTGATTGCTGGATTTCAAACAAATTGAGAGGAATTGACCCTTTCAAACCCGTACATAAGCATTATAACCCAATTGCACACATCCGCTACCATCCGACGTGTTTCGAGGGTGGGAAGTTCGAAGTATTTGTTCCTGATGGAAGCTTTGGGAACCCTCGAATACAAGAAGCTCCTGGTTCGCAAAAGATTTTTGCGAGTATAGCTATTTTGCACCTTCTCCAAAGCTAACACATCCCGTTTCTCAGTGGGGAAGAGCACAGCAGCTCCCGTCTCTACTAAAGGACGAACGTATGTTTTGTATGCCTTGAGCAGAACAGACTTGTTAGTTGAGGACAAACCCTTGAAAATGTGATGCGTCCTAAGAAAGCCAAGTTACATCGGTTTTTGATATGTTCGGAAAAGTCTAAAGTGTTGGAGTAACGAAAGCCAAGGTCCCTAACAGAGTTGACTGGGGAGACGGCAACACCATCTATGGTGTACGGGTGAGGAATGGCTCCCGATCAGATCCTACGTGGAACCATCGTCCCATCTTTGGGCTCTGCTATAAAGTTGGATGGATCACCAACTTTATAGCAGAGCCCAAAGACGGGACGTTGGTTCCACGTAGGATAGCGAGCATTATGGGAACGTCATTGGTGGGTGGCAGGAAGTGATAACAAAAGATACCGTAGAGGGCCCTAGAGAGGGATTATCACCAACTTCATAACGTGCGTCGCAGCAACGGTAGGACTGGTTGCAACCGGTGATATAGGAGGCAGGACGGGAAAGGTGAGTCAGAGAGGAAGCCTCTAGGTCAATGGCCAAAGGCTAGCCAACATGTGTCTATTCCTCAGCGATATAGTCGAACGACCGCTTAAGTCTAGAGTTTCACCCAAAAGTGAAAGTCCAGAGATGTTTGTCAGTTGGGGAGTGATAAGAGCCACCGAGCAAAGCGAATATTGAAGCTGGCCTCACCGGAAGCGCTAAGAGTAGTAACGAACTTGCCTGAGATTTGTCTATATTGGTTACCACCGAATTTCCTTTCAACCGCTAGCCATCATATTCCCAGCGAATGGCGGATGTTTTTTTTAAATGTGATAAGCACCAGACATTGGCGAGCGTTCATTCAAATGAGAAATGTTATGAAATGGGCTGTATTCCAAGACATGGGGAATAGGCCCAGTGTTAGCGGTCAGCACAGAGATCCTGCCAAATGATCAGCACCGGAGGTTTGACTATGCGCGCAGAAGTGCGCGCATGGTCAAACTGTTATAGATATACCGTTTTGTGATGGCCACGCTCACTTTCATATTGAAGTACTCTTTATTAACGCGAGCGTACGTTCTGTCCTACCAAACAAAGCAACGTGGGTGGCCTTCTTTTCTACCACGGTTCTTTATTACCTTTGTACTTCTTAAAGGCACTTTCCGCGATAAAATAAGGCTATGACCTTCCAAATGTGCCAGACGATCCGGAAGGAGATTGCGGAGGCTGCGCTACCTTTAGAAAGTGAAATTCGGCAAGAATTCCGCCTTAAGCTAACCAATTAGGCCCATTGGCGCCCCTTAGGCCCATGCCGACCCCAACCGGCTGCTAGCTACTAGCTAGTAGCCACTATACTATCTCTCTTCATTCCGAATGGTGAGAGTGGTGAAAATGAGGTGATAAGATAAAAGAGCTGATATCTTTATGATAACGACGAGTGGAAATTCGTACAAACATGCGTTTTCTTCATTGCATGCATGTACAAGTTGGGGTCGACATGGGATACTATTTAGGGCATTTTCGGCTGTTTTCTGCTGCTTTTCTCCGCTAATCAGATACTAGCCCTTTTTCGTTCCTATGTGGGTTCCGTTACCCACAATCTGTGGTCGCGGGTTTTTGCCTTAAAATCCTAGTTGTCCCAGGCCTCTCGAAGATCTTGAAACGCATGATGAGGCACTTGTTCGATGACAGTTATATTCCAAATCCAGTGCTAATGGGTTTGCCCGTGAATGTAGCTGTTTATGTTGTGTGTTACGCCAATTTTACCGAATCAATTTAATCTGCGTATCCAGGGACATTTACCAAAACAATCGAACGAAAGCGCTGAAAACTGCAGAGGTTAGTTTCTAATATGTAGTGTAGTACACAAAGTGGAACTTTGAAAAACCTTGCACTGACGTCTCCCAAAGCAGCACCATTGAGATCTCGTCATGGATTCCTATTTGTAGGTCAGCTTCAGCTACAGCATGAAAGTCTCCCCTGCTCCCCCCCCCCACCCCCTTCTCTCCCCTGGAGCCAACCTTTCCATCTAGGAAGCTTGGTAGGCCTCCTGTACTCCACGGCACGCCATCGCGCTGTGATAGATTCCTGCAGAATATGACTCCCCGGCCAATCCCATCTTCTGATTTCCCGAAAAATTTCTAGTTTTTCCCCAGAATTCTGCTGTCTAGCGGGGAGGGGGCTGGTAGGGGGGGAGGTCGCCAGAAACCAACCACTATTACGTTGGCGGAGAGTTCAGTCACACTTTTTCGAAACGTGGTTTTCACGTCTTCAGGTAATGCCAAAGGAATACTTGGCCCGATTGGACCTGAAAGAAGGGTAGGGCCAAAGTTTTGTAAGTGTTAGCACATACCTACACAAGGAGTGGTCGTTCTATTAGTACCATTCGCTTGACTCCTGCTTCCCCTTCTTCTGTAATACTATAGACAAGGATTCTACCATCGGCACCAACCCCTCCAAGCGCTTCCTCAAACTCTTTGTTCAACTACCCTGACGTCAGCATGATAGCTGCAGATGCCCAAAATAATGGAGCTGAATAAGAACGATGCCCTCAATCATCGGGCAAGCTTCCGCGACGCTAATGATCCAAAGGGAGCCTACAGTTTGATGACGAAGTGAGGATTGGGTTACCTGTGAACTCAGAGGGAGCTGCGGGTCGTGAAAATGCTAGATGAAGAAGCTGCTTTCTCGGTCAATGCGTACGCAAAGCTGCTACGAGATCTAAAGCGTACCGTTGATCAGAGGGAAAAATTTGTCCGCACAGCCCGCCCTCATCATGACAGTGCAGGGCACTCCGTCCAAAGTTCGAGCCGTACCTCATGCAATAGAGCTGGATGGCTCTCCCCTTGCACTGGTGTAGCACAGACATTGCTCCTTCTAACTGCGAGTTGCCTCCCGTACTCAATCGTTATGTGGACGAGAAAACCATATTTTTTTTTTTTTTTTTTTTTTTTTTTTTTTTTTTTTTTTTTTTTTTTTTTTTTTTTTTTTTTTTTTTTTTTTTTTTTTTTTTTTTTTTTTTCTTCATAAAGCAAATCCCTAATTCATATATATTTATTGATGTATGTCGTCTATATCTTTTACATTTTGTCATTTATCGTCCTTATCTATTGTTGATATTGTTTTTTTTGTGTCGATTGGCTATTCTCATTTTTGATGTTCTTTATTTATAATCTTTCTCTTGTAGTATATTTCTCTCTGCAGTTTTTAACATCTTTTTGTTCTTTTTTTGTTATTTTTTTTTTTTTATATTTGATTCTACCACATCTCTCTATAAAATAAAGCTCTTATTCTTGATATACTTGTTTATTATCTAGTAATCTCCTTGCCAACTGTTCTAATATTCATATCTTATTCTGAACAGTGGCACATTCATGATATGGTGTGATTTTTGTTGTTTCTTGATTTCCTAGTGTCGGACCCCCTCTCTCTTTCTATTTTTAGGTTTGTGTTTTTTCGCCTGTATTGCCTTTCTTACCAACACTTACATGGAAGAAGCATAGTGTCAAGCTTAATCAATAATCCTTGCTTCTGAAAATTGAGCACCTTCCACGCACTTGGAAGTCTACTTCAGTTTCCAGTGATATTTTCTGTACGAGTTAATTTCCAAACATCCGTGGGGGTACACAAATATGGATTCCTAGCAAAAATTGTTCACCTCTATTAGATTAATCAGTTTATGACTGTATTCCGGTTTCCTAATTACAATGTTTTACTTTCACGTTATATGAATGGAAACCTCATAAGGCCGACTTATCAAATCAGGTGAAATTCAAAATTTATAAGCGATTTTTTTTACTAATTTCCTACCACTGCGTGTTAAGTGAGTCGAGTTTGATGAATCCTTCCGCCTTTCCGGGTATACGTACTGGTAATATGAGTACTCGTTTGTGTTGATCGTTCACTCTGCTATCAGTGTTATGCTGTGCTGATTACTCATCAGACTTGTTGTTTTCAAATTCGCTGAGCGCGTTGGAAGAATTCTCTCCTCATTTGCCCAATTGATATGCAGATGGCTTGTCATGCGCCTGCATCCGCTTTTGCTTTTGCGTTGGTGCGCGTTTTATTTAGACCCCCATCCCGTATAACCAACTTGTCTTTTGTAAAGATTATAATCTTTCTTCCAATAAATCTGTATCATTGGTTTTAAAGCTAAAACGCATAGTTTAGGTAAAGATAGATGTTATGGGCTTCCCGAAAAGTACTTTGAAATATGTGTATAAGCTTGCCAGTTCAGATGCCAGAAATTCATCACGGTCTGGGATTTTCGAAATTAGATGCACAAAGACCAACACTGTCCTGTTTTGAACTAATATAACGTTTTAAAAGCTTAGTTGTTTGCAAACTCTGGACCAAGCATCGAATACTAGAGGGTTCCTTCTTTCCAATAACTGCTTCAGTTGTTTCTGAAGTTTTCGGGATTCACGAGAAAAACGCGTTGGGGATTTTCTGAGGAACAGTCCGAGCTGCGCGAAAGGGCGGTTTTCTGCGTACCGCTTCAAGTGGCTATTCGGATAACCGTAAATGCATTTAAATTGCATCCCTTCGTGGAATAGGAAGAAACAGTAGTTAGAGTAGCGCCCACTAGCTTCATTTCTGGATGCGCCCATGCGTTATGCTCCCAGAAGAGTGGGATAAAGTTCTGCGCAATGTCTGTCTACGCGCGCAGATGTGTTTATGGGATTCAGGGAAGTCCATGGCCAACCTACGCACTTGCTTACAGTCTTGTCGGTTGCGGATGATGGGGGCGTGCCCGCCCCATCGCCCGCAACGGAGAACGCACGCCGTCAGATCCGTGCTCCACCACTTGCTAAGTCCGATGGAGGCCAACCGCTGGAAAACGTCTGATACAAACGATATGTGGTCTTGTCGCTTGTCGAAAAAAAGGAAAAACAGGTTGGCGCCGTAAAAAGCGCGGTCGCTCAGCTTACTGGCACCTTTGCGCTGCGTTGCTGAGTGAGGGACTGATCACCACTCCCTCTCTCCCAGCGGCCAAATACGACCCCGTTGGGGAATCCCCAATAACGATGTGCCCTTTATCGGAAACAGTAGTTGTATAAATCTTCGACAGTTTCGCCAACTAGAGTGGAGCATATAACACCAGCAAAATAGGAAAAACCGCAAAACGTCAACATCGGTTTTTTCCCGACGTCGCAAACTCCTTTCAAAGGTAAGTGCGACACCCTCCCTCAACAACGAGTAAATACGACTTCCTCCTTTTATAGCGTCTGTGAAACAAGAGAAAGCAGTTGTCAAAAAATTTTTCTCGGACTTCATACGACCCCTCTCTTGCGGTCAATCATCACCCCCCCCCCCCCGTGAGGTTATTCTAATTACGAGGTAGCTGTTACTACTTTTCATAGTTATTTTTTTGATGTAATTAGTGATTTTGCAGGCATCAGAGGCGCTTGTAATTTCATGCCCCCCTCTCTATGCAGGTGCGCCATTGTATCTTCTGTACTTTATATCTTGTCTTGTTCATCTTTCCTCTCTTGCTATAATCCATTGTCTCTTTCTTTGTATTTCTTTATGTTATTTGTTATTCTTTGCAACTACGATCCTCTCCCATAAGGATTCTCAAACTATCTAACCTTTCACTTGTCCATGTATTTGTCCGATTCGTATGCTTAATTCGCTGGTTGCCGACATTACCACATTCTTCTGATCTATTCTTGCGGATATTTGCTCATCCCAGATTTTAGGGATACTTCTTGTTTAGAAATCTACAAAAGCATTTTCGTGCTTTTTTTTGTGTCCTGCCGTCCTCCGTTCAGTTTTGGACCACCTACTCGGCTTAGCCTTCTGCGTCGGAGTTCCAGCCAGAGTTTTTTGTTCATATTCAGAGATAGGTTGTTTACACCCTGGGTTTTGATGAACACAATCCGGACCGCTACCCCTTTATGTGCCTTTGCAGCGCTAAAAGTATGACATGCTAGGCAACGAAATCGCCCAGTGGCTGAACATTTGACTTTTTGCACTGAATAAAACCGATTCCCAAACAACCACTACGCGATCAAACAAGACTACGTTCAAGCGACGATGGAAACTGGTTTCACCACCGCTGATATTTTTAACTCTTCGTGCTCCAGTGCAGGTTGGTGAGTCAGAAGAGGAAGACTTCATTACTGAAGTATCTGCGTTCCACTCTGTCCCTAGTGTCACACCAAAACTCCATCGAGAAAAAAACTGATGAGTAGAAAACATTTTAGAGGCTGTTGCAGGATCACTAGTTGACTCATTTTCCTTTGCCGTTCCACGCCACCACAATCCTTCCCCTTTTCGAGAGAGCCCAGTGCACATATCACAAAAGTGACTCATTTTTGCGGTGATGAAGTTTTCAAAGTTTTTTCTATATTATAGACTTTACTTTCATTTGTTTCGTTTCTCTACTTTTGATGCCTTCCTTACAATTTTTTTCGAGTTTGGCATCAATGTTGAACTAGGTTTTGCTAGGGGCAACTGCAGTGACCTTCACAGAATTTTCCTTTACAATCGGTTTTTCCTTTCGTTCCTCCTAACATATTCACAATTACTGTTATCGATATGTGCTGCAAAAAATGAGAGTTCCACTCACACTTGTGACGTAGTTTGTTTCCTAGATCTCTCTTCAAAATATACACATGTATGAATTAATGGTTGGTCAGTAAGAAGAGGCCGTGGGTAGGGTTTGATCGTAACAAGGTTTGATGTGGACTAAATGCAAATACCCGAATGGGAAAAAGTACAAGAGACCCACCAGGTATATAAACAACTCAGTGGCTGACGTCGGGGTGGCGTGTTTTTTCGCTCATCTTCACTGGATCCTATCGTCTGTCCCATTTCGCTCCCGACGAAGGACTAGTGGACGCATGACTTCATCGTCACGGAGAATTATTGTCCTTGTGCCGGAGAAGGTATGTAGGGTGATAATCAGGGATAGGACGGCGGGTTCATAGTAAGCTCTATAGGAGTGTAGGATAGACGCTCCTGTAGTGATCGTTTCATTAATAAGCTTTCGGCAATAACGCCATCATCAAGCCAATACAATACAGCCTACAAGCATAAGAATTACATTCGCATCAATACCAACGCCTACTGGCCTGGGAGGGGTAATCCTATTTTAGCAGCGATACATTGGGTCGGCGGTACAGTTCTGTCATATTTTTCTTTAAACTGAAAAGATGCAATCTGAAAAGGTGTGCCAGATGAAGTGCTCTGTAATGTCCTGGATATCTCTTCCTATTAGAATCAATGACTTGTTTTCCACCGAAGCTCGCCAGCGCTCCTCTGTGGTCGTCCCACGCAAATCGTCATGTTTCAGCCTCTCCTGCACACTTCTTCTTCACACTGAATTGCTCAACATTGGATCAGGTAAGCGATTCAGAATTAGTTTCTTGAAGCAACGCGCAACTAGAAAGTTAAACGAAAACAGTCCATCGTTTGATGTGTGTTTTCTATCCAAAGCGTTGATTCGGTCCCTGGCTAGGAAAATTATGGGAGCCTGAGATATCCATCACATCAAGCTAGAAATTACGCGAGGGAAGAGTTATGTGACCTTCCATGGCTCACATTATATATGAAGACTGACGTCTTGTAATTTGAGGCTTTGATGACGGCATTATCGTCGAAAGCTCAACAATTAAAGAGACTCGGCGATAGCAAATTGTGGGTATGGCGTTCAATAACGAGCATGTAGTCGTTTAGTGACTCTCCAGGGAAGAAAAAATTATGAAGGTCACCTTAAGGACCCCTTGGCAGTCTCCACGAATTATCTGGTGCTGCTCGTTTTATGCCAACAAGTCGATATGCTGCCACATCCCGCTCTTTATCGCTGCTTTGCGCCATCCAATGCTAATACACAGTGACAGAAAACGGAAAAGCGGCGTAAAAACGGAACCTGTGACCGAAAATAGCCACTAAGTTCTGGCGGGGCGAGGCAACTAGGGAGGCGTCAGAGCTGCCATTTATTTTAGGACCGCGAACAACTTCGTCCGGTTTTACAGCAAAAAATTGTAAGAGAAAGGCACTATAGCGCAATATAGGTTCACGCCTTCTTTTTCCAGTGACTTTGCCTCCAAACTCTGCCGTCGAGGCACGCCTTTAGGTGAAAAACGAACCTGTATGACGAAAAAGTAGGGAAGCACTTGTACGGTCCTAGCGTTCTTATCGAGGGAATCAGCTGCGCCGATGAGGGCCTAGTAGAGATGGAGTTAACTCCTCACTATCGAGTTACTCTGAGCCTTGTGGTCATATGCAGACCCGGGATTCACTACATGTGATGGCGAATAATCGCGGGCCTTGCCGTTAAAGGTTTGGTGCAAGAGCTTCCAAGCGTCTATCCCATACATACCAACTGAAGCTCAAGAATAACGGCATTTTATGATATCAATAAACCGCCGGAACGGAAAACACGCTGTAATCGAACTCCCCAGACAAAGCGCAGCATTCAGTACACGACATCCTCAGTACTCAATCAATCCTCATCATCTTTCGTATAGGGTGACCCAGGTAGACTGCGGTATGGAACGGTCGCCAAAGGCAAATCATATGCATAGAAATCTGGCTGAATGCACTGCTGTGCCAAGAATCGGAAGAATGATTCTGGGAGATGATGTCATCAGGGCAGCTCCAGCGTCCAACGTCTTCGGTCCCCGACAATTATTTCAACGACACTGATGTAGCACGGCTCCCATCCACCCAAGCCCATGTACGCTCTTCATTGTCCCTGCAGTTCTGAATGACGCACCATTCTCGATCGCACCATTTAGTACACGCCATGCTGCGATAACGGAACATCGATCAATGTCCTCTTTAATGCTCGTTCGACAGCCTTCCTCTGCTCAGCACTAAATCGTTACCGCAGTCTCTTTCAATTGGAACTATGGGGACAGTTCCACGACGGGGGGAGGGGAAGGTAGGTATTTTGTACTTTTGCTGCTTCCCATCGACGTGTCGACCCTATTAGAGTGCCATTTCGTAAGTTGGCATGTTTTACCATGGTGGCTCGAAGAGCTTAGTCCGGCTTCACAAGAGTTCACAGGTTTCATCAGAGTGGGACTTGTGTACCGGAACTAATGAAGGAGTTAAAGTGCAAAGTGCCTCCCGGTCGCCGAACTGCCCCCAAATATGCTACTCTTGCCTTGCTGCGCTACATATCCCAGCCCTATTTGGCCAGCGGCAACAACGTCCTGTTGTCTTCGTTATTTGTGCAGCGATGTTTGCACCTCCAATTCTACTCCTGTTGCATGGCTTTTTTTTCTCCGCGTGGCCGCTACTGTTGCACGCAGACTTTCGTCAGTGTTTGTTGAAGAGCTGAAGTGACATAAAGCTCGTTGGTGAGAGAGAGCATCGCGCATTGCGGTGGCTTTGACTAATGCCAGTCGTCGTCGCGTACCCCGCCTCTCCTTCACTCGCTCACCCTTCCCACCCCCCTCAGGGGTTGTATGCGTTTGCCTAATTTCCTTCTTTCGCAGAAATCTTCCTATCTTCATCTTCCAAATCCCTTTTCCATATTGATCTGTGCTTCTGTTTTGCTGATAATGCGAGGGATTTGCCCGGAATACTGTTTTTTTTTTAAACTAATCGTCTTGATCTAAAGGCTCTACTCTTCGATGGTCGTCATGGAAGTTCTTCTTCTAAAATCTGATGCATACCTCGCTTGTAATCTGGTGTGCTCGACGGATAAAAAAAAACACTAAATCCCTACTAATCCTCAGAAATAGTTCTTAAAAATGAGCACTATTTGCGTCAAAGGGAATTTTTATCGTCATAAGAATTCTCACGACTTTATGACTCACCGTATAGCGAATGTGTCCCACCCACGTTTTTCCCAAGTCGTATAACGCCCTCGCCACACATAGCGATGATTTGTCCCGTCGAAGTCACTACTCGTCGACGTCAACTGGGCTTCCTCTGCCGTGTTGTTGATTTATTCAAGATCGATTCCTCAACCACGGCGCAACTCTTCCACCTCACTCTGCCGCCTAAATCCTTTTTATGAGTACGAAATACAATTAAAAAGAGATCATCTGTAAACTATATAGCGATGGTAAAGTGCGATGCAAGCTCGAGGGGTGGGGGCACTATTTCGGAATTACCTATAAATGTGCTGTTTTGTAAGGTCCTGCAAATTACTATAGAACTACGGAATGGTACAGGGTATCTCTTGTCCGGCCACACTATCTGGAATTCCCCAAATACGTATAAAAATGTCGTGCCACGGTGTGAAAGGACTACTACATATGTCTGCAGAGTAGATGAGCGCTTGTCACCTTTTCGAACGCAAAAAAGGGATGTTGTCACATCCCCGAGCTCATTCTCCTCTAGCCCTAGTTAAAAGCCTCATTACCTCAACTTCGAGGCTTGTCTAAGTGAGCGGCGAAGCAAAACATCCTTGTTTTATCAAGAATTTTTTACTGGAACATCCCCTCCAACGCATGTCTTTTTCTTCCTTCCTGCTAGCTAACGATTATTCCCTCGCACGCGTTTCTCAGCACCACGTGGGGTCCATCTCATAAATCCTCCTGGAAATGGCATGAAAATTAAAACTTCTGCTATTTCGTTGCTTCGCAGTAATTCACAGTAGCGCAATCTTCTCCAATGGCGATTATCCCGTGAGTTCATGAACAGCTTCTCCAGACTTATGAAATTTCCATTAATATGCTGAATACCGTTTTCTTCCCCTTCATTCTTTCACGAACCTACTTGTTGTGGGCTTACCTTAGGTTTAAATTCTCAGACAGCGGAAATTTTACCGATCGCTATATTCTTCTCCAAACGTCCCAATGGATTAGGCCCTTCCACATTAATCAGAAGCGGGACGAGTGTAAAACCGGATATTTCGTCCGGGTCAGAATTGCAATTCCTAACTTGGCAAACTAAATTTGAGCAGTCCTAGTAGCTAAATTCAATCTCTCCATACACGTTCAATATGTCACGAGCAGATTCAGTGACTTCCTGACCTCTGCGAAGGCGACATAGAAGGAAGTCAATAATGCCTCTGATTTTTCTATCCTCCAATATTGCCTGAATTCAAGACAATATTGCGTTCTGGAACGGGAATTTTTTCGAAATGGTATGAATCTGACAATCTTTATCATTACAATTGCCTTTCGACAATTATTCGTTGTAAAAACAAACCACTGGGAAATCGGAGACTCTTATTCTCCAGTGCCTTACATATTTTCTCTGCATCAGTTCTGAATACAGTCTGTTAACTCGTTGGACATTGATACGTATGAAAATTCATTTTTCTCAATCAAGGAATGGATGAAGTTTATCATCGATTTTCTTTGAACTTTATTTGAATGCTTCAATTTCAGGGTAGACGTGTGGGGGAGGGCACTCCAGTGATTCATTCAATAGAAGGCCTACAGGAGTGGCCAAAAAAAAGTCACTTCGACCGAGTCACATATCAGCAAAGTTTTCGCAGCCCAGAGAGAAGACGTGGATACGAGTACCAGGGCGGAAGATACCCAAAATGTTCCTCGATAAGCAGGAGCTGGTCTCCGCCCATCACCTTCATGTACACCAAAATATGAGGTCATCTCCAGTCGCAGCCTGACTGGAGAAGACCTTTGGAATTCATGTCACCTCCAAACAGCTGCGAAACTTCTAGTGTGGAGTCACCCATGGGTAGCTACCTGGAGACCAGTACTCTCAATCTGGAAGACCTCCAACATCGAGCAGCTCCGACAACGTCGCTACGGTCTAGGACATCATCTTCACGCAGTCGCCAAGGCGCGGGTTGATGGTATGGACCGGACGCACCTGGAATGGAAAGACCAATATTTTCTTCGTGGACCCCGGGCTGAAGCTGAGCGCTGGCGGTTACATCGACCAACTCAAGAAGAATATCTTCCCCACATGTCGTCGCCCGTACCTTCTTGGAAACTTTGTACTGCTACAGCATTGGGTGCCACCACGTGGAATCGAAGGGCGTTGGAGAAACTCTCGCCTACCTGGAATGGAAGGGGGCTGAGTACCTAAAGAAGATGGAATATCCAAGTAGGTCACCTGACCTGAATCCCCTCAATTACCCGGTTCGGCGGAGTTCAATAGGGTGGTCTACGGTGGCGGAGAAATCGACCATCTCGCTGATCTCAGGGACCCATCGCGGTTGCCTATTATGCTGTATTACATAGTGTGGGTTGTATTGCGCTCGTTGGAAAGGCCGATATGATGTACTGGCAAATGGCACGCTTACAACGCGTGCGGTCCGGAGTCGAATCCCGCACCGGATTCCGCTCAGGGCAGCCAAGCTTCACTCCTGGGGACGGTAAATTGGTACAACATGAGTGTGTGGAGTCACTGCCTTGTGCACTTGCTGGCACCCCCCGTTTTTGTTGATATTTATATTTATAATAGTTTTGTATGAGCTTTATCGCATTCTCTAATCCACTAGGGATCCAAGTGAAAGCAGAATGGCGCTTCGTCTCAAAAAAAGGATTGATCACCTACAAAAACCTCAACCTTGACTTATATTTGTTGGGCCCTTTTCGCAGTAGAAAGGCGGTACAGCTCATCTTTCTGAAGATCAGAATTATCCTTTTTGTTCTCTCTACAATTCTCAGTGGTCGGCAGCCTGTAGTGAAGATGGGATTTGTCTCCTCTCTCTTTTTTTTCTCTTATCTCTATATCAAGTGAGGGGTACTTACAAGAGGATTATTACCTGGGCATCATTGCTAACCTTATTGATCGTACCTTTCCATACTGAGAGCAGATATTTGCAGTTCAACAAAAATGTGATAGAACTTCCTCGCCCAACCTAGAAGCTCGTGCTGCGACACTTTTTCGTGATTTTTGAAGAGAGGACTTCAGTACAGTGAAGATAAGCTGCTTCTGGTACGATTACCCCTGTACACCACTCTTTTAGAGGCTCCGACTGAACTGGTTATTTTCCGTGATGGTAATTCATTGATGGAAAACGGGAGTATGAGAGCAGAAATATAATAACTAGGTGCGCCATAAAACGGCAACTCACGGTATGAACTACAGCTCGAAGGTAGCTTTCTACTGTAGCACGCGGAGCTCTTTGAACTTCGCCTCGAATTCTCTTCAGTGACCACTTCGAATAGGTTCTGTTTTGGAGCATAGGCTTTCTCCCCTAGGATAAATCATGCGCAGTAGTCCATTAGGCTGAGATCTGGGGATGAAACTGATATGTAGTGAGCGTTTCGATACTTATCTCATTCAAGCGCTGGAATTTCTTGCTCCGGAGTTGAAGCAAAACGAGGTTCGGCTCATGTTGTCTATAGGCTAGCCACTTCACGTGTTTTCGATTTGTTTTGCATAGAAGGATGCCTACGGTTGTTGCGCTGATTAACTCTCATTCCCAACTTGATCCCCATTAGCGACTGCTGCCTTCTCGAAAGCTTTAAATGCTGCAGTAGCCCGAGTTTGTTCGAGCGACTTTTTTCGATGTTGACGTCAAATACTCCGTACCGGAATCGTCTAGATATGCACGAAAATACCGAACGTCCGAAGGTGCGTTGTGACAGAGATCACTTTCAGCATCAACAATATGGTGCGTAAGCGAACAAAATTCCTGCTATGGAACTGTTCGCATTACCTCAAACACTGCATCGGCCTATGAGCGAAAGGTGGCCTTTTTCTGACTCTTCCTCTGGAAGACTAAAGGTTTTTCTAATGTATTTCTTATTGTTCGGTTGAGAAGTACGTCTCTATAGAGAGCTCTGCTTTGCTTTTTTTTTCTACGAGCTTTCAGCTTTTGTAAATTTGTGGGCCATCATAAGGGATTACTAGGACGACAGAAAAAATGCAATTTCAAAACCTTTCTCTTTTTCGTGTAGTCTATGCCAAAGGCACTGAAGCTCATTTGCGAAGTGTGCAGCCAAGATGCGATGTCTCTCAGGACGACACAAAATTGGTTTAAGCAATTTGGAGACGGCGATTTCAACCACACAGATAGCGTCGCTCAGTACGTCCATTTGAGTTTGTTGAGAACCGACTGAATCCCCCTTATGTAATCAGTAGAATTCTGGGGAGCTCAGCAAGTTCCCCGTTGAGGTCAGCCAACCATATGGGTTTCCTCCGCTCGCAGTCATCATTAAGGCCTACTCTCAATAAGGTTAGGTATTATGTTGAGGATTTATTATTTGCCCTATTTGCTCTACGAGTGCCTTATTTCGAAAGTGTCGGAGGAACTTTTTTGGAGACTTATTTTGTAAAATTTCCAACACCTTAAAGTTTGTATATGGAGATTTGTTGGGTTTCATAGCAAGCTTTATTGGGCACTCTTCAGACATTTTTGAGTTCGCTAGAGGAGAGATATTCTACTTGCGCGCTGGTTGCTACCTGACCTATTGGGAGATTTGCATGACTCTCGGGAAGCTGGAAATTTCCCTGATCACCGCAGAGGGTCAAATTCGAAAACGCGTTGCCGTCCTTGGGTCCTGAACAGGTCGAGCAGGCCTTCCGATGCGGTAGATTTCTGTGAATAACCAAGTGATTGAAGTTCTACCTTTGCATCGCTTTAACCAGTTCAGAGCCGTCCCGGGAGGATCGTACGCATCATAAATCTTACAGACAGCATTCTCTTTAACAACTCTATCAGGAGTAGAAAAATGTGTTGAAAATCCAATTTTTGCCACTTAGAATCTCCATCCTAATTACAGAAACTAATAAATGTTCCTCAGTCATTAGGATGGAGACTCTGGTTGGCAAAGTTTGAATTTTCTAGACATTGGTACAATCATAGAAAGCTAAGCAAGCTGTTCCAAAGGGAATGACGCTTTGATGGAACCTTTCATCCCCAATTTTCTTCCCAATTCGCTGTCTCTGCGGATTGCGGTTATAGCTTGTTTCCAAGCCAATTATGCAAGTCGTAAAACCGGAAATCGTATAGTTATATGAGGGTTGGATCACTGCCTCAACTGGCTAAATTCATCTCACAGCAAAAAGAGACTAGTTGTTTGTAGCGCGATGCCACTGAGACAATGTTCGCTCTCTATTTATTTGCTTCGTGAACTGTGGTCCTGTTATCTTGCCAATTTTTTACGTAGCATCGTAGACAATGCAAAGTACAAACATTTGCGAACTCATTAGTTCATTCCGGTTTCTGATTCCCCAGCGTTTCGTGCAAAGTTTGATCGTTCTTATAATCCGTATCTACTACTTTTTCTGATTGTACGCAATGCAATGCTGAGACAATGCGTTTCAGATGACGACCGCAAATCCACAACGACAGTGCAATTTGCGCCATAAATTCAGCTACGAAGTTCGTCCACCACCGCTAATTCGACGAAGTGAACGAATTCGATCCATGACTTGTTCGTTTGAGGAAATCGCTGAATCTGAAGAAGAGGACACACAGGTAAGGTGTGAGAGCACAAGCGCGAAGACGACTCGCCTAAATCCACCTAAATCGTTAGGCGCTTGAGTTTTTCAGATAAACTCTTTGTTCTGACTACTTATACATGAATATCGAAGAATATCGCTCCTGTACTAGTCGCCAGGCGGTCTGGTGTAAAAATCAAGTTGACAGAACAAATCAGAAAACTTTGCCAAGTAGAGCCTGGTTCAAATTCTTAGAAAAGTGAGAATGAACTGCCCAGAAGTCTCGCCTTCCTACCACGATTTTCTTGTCTCCAATTTCTTGTAGAGTTAGATGACGAAGGTACGAATGGCCTTACTTCTGTTGACCGAAGTGTTTTGGAAAGTCACATTGGTCCCGAAACGTTATTTCGTGGCTTTGAGGTAGCGTTGGCTGGGGGCGGGCGGTCGCGGCCCGTGTCATTGGTTGAAGGGCTTAGAGGGGTGTACCCAAAGACCCTCTCGCAGCCTTTCCACCAATTGCTTTGACACCAACCGCCCGCGCCAGCCATTGTGCCCACTGTCTTTCAGTTACTTAGTTGAAGTTAGTTGTTCGGAGAAAGACATATCGTGGTCTGCCTCTTTGCCTTGTTTCCTTCCAAATCTCTATTTCATTTCGGATCCTGCTTCTACTTTTTGAGCTTCTTCTGTATCCCGAGAAAAGAATAGCAAAAGGAAAAAATAGAGAGAAGAACAATTAAAAAAAACAGGCTCGTAGTTGGAGGAACGCACACTCTGACCTGGATGTAAGCTAAGGTGAACATAGTTCATCAGCGGGGAAGGCGTATTTGATTGGGTGGAATTATAAGCTGACGCTATTTTTCGTCTGAAAGTATTTATATTCCACGACGGTCAAGAGTATAAAGGTTAGAGGTCCCGCCGTTGATCGATCCCTTTTTGAAATGCGGCACGCATTCTACTTCCATTCATAAGACTTGTAGTGCTTATTGAATGCGATGAGGGCTATACAATGACTTGGGTGTATGCACAAGTCAGCTTTCATATCCTCCCAAACCATCTAGTACCGAACTCCCTCTGGAGCGTAGAGTGCTTGGGCCTGGGCGAGAGACAACCCGGGATTCGAACCCAGGATCGCGCTCAGCGGCGAGCGAGCTACTTGCTATTACACCTCCTCCACCTCATGGCAATTATAGCAATGAGTTTATCAGCTATACATCATCTCTCCTCTTAGCCAAATTGTCTATCCTTTTCTGAAAAGGATATCTAGCATGCCAAGATTGCAAGAAAGTCGCACGTGGACAAGTTGTCTATGTTGTTTCAGCAAAAATCCCCTGGCTATGGACTTGCTCTTTTTTTCGAGAGCTCCTTCATCATCAAGGCTAACTTTCTTCAGGTGGCTTGACAGCGAACGGAGCAGAACTGAGGTTCTGGATTTGGAAGCCTTGCTTTCCAGGCCTGGCTTAAGACCTGGAGAGCGAGGCCTCCAAACTGAGAACCTTGAGTGTGCTCCGACGATTGTTGCGGGATGAGGTTGCATTGTCGTGGAGCAAAATGACCGATCCTTGCCTGCTCGACGATCTTGTTCACTCAACGATACTGGGCTATAGAGAAGGATTGCCAACCATCTTATTGTCATCCAGTGCTTCCTCTGAATAATTTTGACTTCCTTGCCCTTCTATCAGCTTTTTAAGCGAGTATATCCCGAATGTCGTTTTTTACGGCTTTTTTTTCTTTGGTTCTGGGAGGCAGCACAGCTTAAAAAAATCCTAATGAGGTCTTCTGAACTGGGGAATACCCTTTCTGAATGGTTCATTAGGACTGGTTTTGCGGAACTGCATTTCAGAAAACACAATCAGTTGACAAAACAGCGGGAGCTTATTCCTCAACCTCATAGTTATTGGTATGGGGGTCGTAATGTGGAGGATTCCTCCGTCGTGATGTTGTGACCTTCTTTGACAGCCTCAGTAATATGTAGTATAACAGATCTCTTTCACAACATAGTAAGTCTAGTTTGTTACTGGTTCTAAGGCAGATTTAGTTTCCAGAGTTTGCCCTCTTCCTAAACAATAATGACATGCCGCTAGTGATGTATTTCGACAGTGCAATGCTCTCTAATCTTTATGGATACCGTTCACGCTGTTGTTTTTGGTTTCGTACCAGTTGATACAGCGCTCTAATCACCAACAAAGAAGTCGTAACTGCCTGAATGGCGAACACCTGTGGCGACGGATGCCACTGTACTACCAAACTGGAAAATGTAGGAAATGGGTACTTTGGGATCATTAGAATTAGAGTCAACATCTCGTGGCGCTGCTTCCCGCAAGGCCAGCTACCCACTTTAGGCAGGTTCAGATCGCTAGAGTTGGAAGTGCTAAGCACCTGAATAATTCAAAAAGAAATAAAAATAACTTTTTTCTGCAAAAATTTTCGGATCCTTTTTGAATCTTTGGAGACTTTTGCAAAAAAGTTTTTGGTGCCCGGTCACGTTTTACATTCATCTTGCAATGAGGCACCGAGACAGCACAATACTACACTAGGATTTCATAAAATCTGGTTGAGAAAGTGGGAGATGAGCGGAAACAGGTTTCCAACTGAGGACAGAGAGAATTCTCATTCAACAGCTACTTTTTTCTATAGTGTACTCCATTCTCACTAAATGTCACAATCATTTGTCATGTTTCTCTTCTTGAGCCCCTCAATGATTGAGTTGGAAGAGAACATTCGTCATACCCAGAAGAGAGATCTTCATCCTCTCTCCCTCTCTCTCTCTCTCTCTGCTGTCTCTCTATCTCTCTCTCTCTCAGCTCAATCCAGGCACTTGCTACACCATATTCAACCGAGTTGTTCGATAACAACTCACTTTGTTTCAATGAAGATCACAGTCACGGAGTGAATAGAAGTGAGAGGCTCCAACAAGATAGCTCCTCTCCCTTTGCCGAAACAGAACCATTCTGACTTTTGCGTCTACTTCACGATCCCTTCGGAGTTACGTAACACGTGTTCGCTCTTCGTTACCTGTTTTTTCTCATAACTTCTCTAATTTCTTTTCGACCGTAAGAAGAATGCTCATGAAAAATGCAATTAGTCGGAAGGGGATGGTAATTACCACTTGAGCCGCTTACGACGCGCGTATTCCCCAATTCAAGGATTGCCCAGGCCAACAATGTCATATATCCATCCGGTTGGTTTGAAAGCATGAAAGTGCTGACGTGCATGGCTCTCCAAGCAAGTCATATATGGGCCAAATGTCCTTCAACATTGAACTACGACTCTGAATGGAGGCAAAATTTGTGGAAATCTCAAAAATGGCTCATCCGTACCGAAAGTTTGATACATTTCCCCGTATACACAAATTCAGCCGATCCAGCAATAAACCCTTGGCACCCCAACATAGATGTAGTCGTCATCCCTGGAAATGATAGGGCGTATGAAGGGGCGTGTCCTGGAGCTCACCCAGAAGAGTGCTCGCTAGTTGCAGACTCGGGATAGCACTATTGGTGGAAACAGGCGCCTTGGCAGCCAACCATGCACACTCCCTAGCAAGGATCATGACCGTATACTGTGTTGGTATCGTTGCAGAAGAGGAGGGGCTTTTTCTGCGTTGCTTCACATGGCAAGCAGAGCGTCAAGGCCTTTCTAAAAAATCGTTGATTGGAAGATTTAGCGCTTGCTGGTGCAAAGTTATGCGACAGACTATGTTAACCTATTCCAAGAACTGGTCCTCCCTTACAGTTGTCGAAATAGAAATGTACATATATGGATAGCAGAAAAAATATGGCAAGATACCACAACTACTGAAGACCCTCATCAATTCCTTGTTACTATGGGGCTGTTTTTGCTAAAATTTGAACATCACGGAGAATTATTTGTCGCCAGCAAAAATCGCTGGTCTTGCTCATTGGTTTGTCTCTGGAGGGTGGTCTGGCGAAACTTTTCTTCTAGGGTACTAATGAGAGCCGTGAGTAATGCAATGACGTCGTTTGTGTACGCACGAAAGTAGTGTTGCGTCACAAATGTCGATGTTCATTCGTGCAAATAAACCTCGAGACACTTTCGTTTTACTGATGATTCAGCAGAGGGCTTGTAAGAAAAGGGGTCGAAATGGTTCAGATTAACCAATCTAAAGAAATGTTCCGTTCAAAGAGTGTTTTGTGGTTAGTAATCGCTGTTCTTTTGCAGATTCCAGAACCACAACAAACAGGACGATCGCCTTTCGCCATCTCGTTACAGTCGTCGTTTCAACAACATCGTGGAGCTCTCTGCAAAA
>MU956113.1:0-14184 GCA_036418165.1 Cooperia oncophora | reverse complement strand
AAGTTGCTGATGGAAGATAATTGTGGTAAGAGTGATAAAGTCAGTTGCTGCTGTTCATAACATCTCTGTAAACAAACCACATGCATTTGGAATAGAGCTGGCTTAGCGGTCGTACACGATGTCGTTACTAATAAGCAGTGAGGAATGAGTTCTGTTGGAATCACTGAGATCGTTATACTTGAGTCATATCGATCGCATTGTTGTTGTGAGCGGTGAAGCGGATTTTCCCATGTTACCTTGTCACTTTTAGCTCCTATCACTTCCGTACCCGCCAATAACACTCCCGTCCCGTATCACTATCATATCACCCTGTATACCTCACGGATCCGAGGTCCCACTGTTGCTGTAACCTGCGCCACGAATTTGATGACCCTCCTCTTCCGAGGCCCCTTATCGGATCTTATCAACTGTTATCAGCTTCTGCCAGCCCCACCCTACGGCATATCAGTACTTGAAATCATGGTCCCGCCGTTGCTGCAACTTGCCACGAATTCGGTCACCCTCCCCTTTTAAGGCCCCTTATCGAATCTTATCAAGTGTTATCACCTCCTGTCACCCATCAAAAGTGTTCCCGTCCTGCCATGTATATCACTCCTTGAAATCACGGTCCCGCAGCTGCTGCAACTTGCGCTAGATGTTGGTCACCCCCCCCTTCTAAGGCCCCTTATCGAATCTTATCAAGTGTCATCACCTCCTGTCACCCATCAAAAGTGTTCCCGTCCTGCCATGTATATCATCACGGTCCCGCAGCTGCTGCAACTTGCGCTAGATGTTGGTCCCCCCTCCCTTCTAAGGCCCCTTATCGAATCTTATCAAGTGTTATCACCTCCTGTCACCCATCAAAAGTGTTCCCGTCCTGCCATTATTATCCCTGTCCTTGAATATCACGAGCCTCTCGTATTCTGCGGTAGAATCTGCGTCTACGATTCGGTCATACCTCCCCTTCTAACCCAGACCCCTTATCGATCTTAATCAAGTTCATCACCTCCTTCATCCCATTTCATGCAAAGTGTTCCCGTCCTGCCATGTATATCACTCCTTGAAATCAAGGTCCCACAGCTGCTGCAACTCGCGCTACACTTTCGGTCACCCTCCCCTTCTAAGGCCCCTTATCGTATCTTATCAAGTGTTATCACCTCCTGACACCTCGCACAAAATAGTGTCCCGTCCTGCCATGTAATATTCATTCTTGGAACGTCATCCTAATCTCTTTTCGCGACGCTCGCTATGAATTTTCGTGACATCACGACACCAAACACATCACATGACTAAGGGGATGTTGTTGGTCAACACACATCAGCACATTCAGACACCACCCACAGTACACACATAGCGGATAATATATATTAGGGTGTTTAAATCAAAGACTCTCGTATACTCATTGCACTGTTCATGCGAAGCTTACCTAATTTTTGACAAATTCTCCTTTCTCTTCAAAAATGTAGCACACAGAGTTTTCCATTCATTGTCCATTTACTGGCGTCACTTACTTCGCAAACAGTTCGTTACTTATTTCCCTCACGTACGAGATCAAAAAGAATGCATCCTGAACTTTTTCTTCGCTACTTTACTTCGAAGTAGTGCCCCACATGATTCACCGCGTGCTAAGCAATCTGATGAGCGGCTACAGTTTACCGCCCACTAAACACTGATTCTTTTACATGAGGCAACATTACAACAAAGGCAGCTTACTATGGTTACTCGCCACCGCACTTCCTCAGAGACTTTATGTGGGAAAGACACTCACTAGAACATGATTGATTCCCATTCTATAAATAATAACTTTTTGCTCAGATTGCAGTGTTTGAGTTATCTTCGCAAAAGAATAGATTTGATTACAAAATTTCAGACTCCCAATCAAGCGTTGCGTACCCAGCCGAACTAGATCCGCAGTAATTCGAATTCCTGTCTAAGCCAAAGCTTTTCTTTGAATGAGCAGTCGTTTCGGGAAATTGGGTCCTGCTCCTGTTCAAAGAATAGGTGTCTCGTAGCAAATAGCTTCTGCTTCAAAACAGAGTAATGCGGCCAATGTGAACAATCTCTTACTTGCTAGGTTAAAACTTGAAGCGCCGAACAACCTCAATTCTAGATGCTTGCTCGTCGCCAAATAGTTTCGTTACATTGTCCTTAGTTAAATATATCGGCTGACCATCAGGTCCACGAATTCGTCTTATGTCGCTTTTCGCTGCCTCCTCCTCCTTTTTCGCCTGAAATCAAGCAGGAATAAACGGAGTAGAAAGAAAAGATTCTAACCCAGTAAATTTTTCAACAGATGAGCATTATTCATTGCTCTCAACATCCCTATAATAAAACACGAAGGGTGCGAAAATTACGTAATATGCGCCATAAGGAATGCCTCAACTCACCTTTCACTCATGCTCTTCTAAAGAAGGGTATTTTCTATAGAACTAGAACTAGAATAAGTTATAGAAGAGTAAGTAATGTAGTGATGTTGGGGTACTTTGGCGTAGGCGCCCGAGGTGCAGGCGCTAGGCGACTACAGCCTAAACATTTGTGATGTCTGTTTTCAGCTGATTCAACTATCCTTGGGGGTGACTTTTCTGCAGATTTTGTGATTTTTTTGTTTTCAAACTGCAATAGAGACTAGCAAAAACCTTTATGGTATAGCTGGAATTTCACTGTGATCACCTTCTTCGAATCCTGAAAGGGTGGAAATTAAGTCATGAACTATGCGCCCAAATGCCTTACTCCCTTACAAAGACCCTTCGACCCCATATTAGCCATCGCGTCAACAGAAGGAGAGAAACTTAATCTACATGATAGATTCACCAGGCCAGCTACGAATAGCACAGTCCAGAGAGCTTTTAAAACAATTGCATTCAGGATTCCATTGGGAGCGCTAACCTTATACTATAAGAGTAAGCTCCCGTAATTAAAAGGCATTCTTCCCGTTTTATTTTTGGGCCCCTATCCTGGGTGTGGAAATATTGATGGCTGATATACGGTAAGGAAACTGTAGAGAGGGAAGAGCCTCGTCATGTATCGCTTGGCGCTTGCCTGCGGCATGACCTCAATAGTTGCTTGTGCTAGCTAACCTGCTGACTTCTTGTCAAGGGTGTAGGATATTTGTCCAGTCCACTCTTTTTCGCAACTCCTCTCTCATAGTGGCAGAGTCGCCATGCGGTGTGACCTCACATAATTGCTGGCTCGCTGCCTCCTGACCTCCCATCGATTACGCCGTTCATCAGTTATAACATGTTATAACACGCATTGAAGAATATTAATATGGAAATGTGAAGAATACCTCATACTTAATGATTACTGAGTTTCAAAGCGATGAATCAAGAGTGAAAAACATAATGGAGACGTTTCCTTGACTGGAAAAATAAGGCTAGTTACTTGCATTTCTAGACGATATATATAAAGAGGTCACTTGTCTGCAAGGGGGTCATCCATTTAATGCGTCAGCACATTTGATTATCCTGAATATCATTCACTATCCTCACACCCCATAAAAAGGTCATCGCTATGACGTACTCAAGGGCGCTTCTTGACAACAACCTGCAGTTCTGCTTGTTTGTGTACTCACTTGAGCCCAGTATGATTCAAGAATTTTACTGCGATGGTTTCCAGCAGCTCTAATCATACTTCTACACGTATTCCCGTCTCTTTCGGCTTTTCTACAGCACTATCCACCAAGAACATGGACCTTCGCGTTGTATGAACTCCTGGGTTCTTCGAGGCTCTCTCTACCATGTTCACACCTGATTCGCTATACGTGGGCGCTTTACCTCAAGTTTTCCCCCATATTTACACCACCACCGCACTAGTTTAGCGCCTCACCAACTTTTGCAGGTTACGATCCGCTTGCACCCGATTTCTTTTTTCGTGATCCTACCGCTTCAGATTTTTCTCGGAACGCGGCTCCTGCGTCACCAGAACAAAGAGAGACACAGACATATAATGGTGAAAAACCGGTAAAAACACGTTTTATTTCATGTGTAAAAGAACTCAGTTGTTTTGACGTACCTGCCAAGTTGTGAAAAGGTCTCCATTATGTTTTTTTTCACGCTCGATTGAACAGCATATCGATGAGAGATCAGGTGGCAGCGAGCAAGCAATTAAGTGAGGTCACACCGCAGGCCACGCTACCACTATGAGAGAAGAGGTACGAAAAAGCGGACTGGACAAACGTCACACACCCTCGTCAACAGCCTTTCAAACAAAGCTTAGCAGTATAGTTGTGAAATTGTGAAAATAGCCGTCATCAATTATAATCAACTTATTTATTTGTTTATTTACTTACTTATTTATGTACTTATTTAACACGTTGACGACATTATGAGCCACAGTGATGGGGGCCACACAGTGAGGTCGCGTCCGGGTCTCTATAAAGTGAGTTGGCACGTGGGACAATATGAGCCACCAGTGGCTCAAAATATTCTGCATCACCTTTGGGGTTATTGCCGGTAGTCTCCATCGACATTTTTCTTGCTTCCGAATAACCTGTGGAAGTTGAATGTCCAACAGGGATGAGCAAGAAAAATATCGATGCCTCCTTGAGATATTTTGAATTAGTAATTGAAATTTTTCAACTACCTACTGCTGCGGCCAGCAAATCTAGTTCTTTCGCGACGAATACTGGCCTGCAAGGACTGCGCGGGGCTTTGATCATAAACGTGAGGTCTTATTTGCCGTTAGCGACACATGGCACCAGATCTTATTTGTCTTTAGCGCCATATGGCGCCAGTAGGCGCCATTTCGGCATTAGCAATACTTCTGACATTTTCGGTAGAAACCTCTACACCTGCGTTATTTGACATCCTTGTCACGAATATATCGTTGTCTTTCAAAGTTGGCGCCACCTGGCGCCAGCAACCTTTTTGGCACCGAGTTGGATACAAACTTGAACACCTGAGTTAATCGTCTATGAGTCATTGAAATGTGTGAAAGGCAGAAAATTCTAAAAAATACCCTAGAAACAGAAGTTGTGGTGGAGATTTCGGAAATCACGATCGCTCAAAAGTGGGAGTGATCGCAGAGGGCAGGGAATGAAATGGCATAAAATAGAGTCAGCGATGTTTGAAATAGCAGTCCCTGCACGTCTGACAAGTCATTTTGCGAAATTCGACATAGCAGCAAAAAAAGTGGCCCACGAGGGACAATATGAGCCACCGGTGGCTCATAGCGGACGAACTGCGGAAAACATGCCCTTTGTCCCCGCCGAGCGCGTTCACCGGCAAACACGCGATTGCTCGTCAACGTGTTGATTAGTTACTAACAGTTTTTGATTATCGGCACCACCGAGCAGGGTGTCGCTGTCCAACATACTAAAGAATAAACTAATTTCAAATCACATTTGAGGAAAATGACATAATGTCCTGAAATTTTTCACAATGCAATGAACTGATTTTTTCGATGCGATGTAATTGTTGCGATTGCAATTACGATACGTTTGATCTAACAGTTAGAATAACTTGATGTAATTATGAACCAATCGTCCCCAGTGTTCCTGTCACATAAATTCGTGCTTCGTGAAAGCTCTACTACCTCAAGAAAAACAACCGCAGCAACCCAGCTTATAGGTAGAATAATTGATGTAATTATGAAACAATCGTCCCCAGTGTTCCTGTCACATAACTTCGTGCTTCGTGAAAGCTCTACTACCTCAGGAAAAACAACCGCATCTACCCAGCTTATGGGTCTCAATCAATCGTTATTACTTTCTGCTACCTAAGATTGATGTTTCGATTACAACCACTCTGATGGAATCAATTCCCTACTCTAGCTGGGATACGCGCTAGGAATAAGGTGGCACCGAATTTTGCCACCCCTTATCAGGTCCTTTCAGCTGTTAGCACTACTGTCAAAACTTAGGATCATGCCTGCGCGGTACTTTAAAGAGGCTGTGTCGTCTTCTTCCGTTGCCCAACACAGCGCCCAAAGTTCGTTTCGAACAACTGTAATAGCTAGAATTGTCTGGTTACCTAATAATTGGCAGCTAAACGTGAATGTTATCAATGCCTTTATCGCTACTGTGCTTTGGTGTTAAGATTTGTTAATTTTTCCCACTTTTTAATAGTATTGACTCAATTTTCTGTAGCAACTTCATGCTTCTTTGAAAAACTTCGTGCTGCAGGAAGTAGCGAAACGCCGCACTAGGGCAATGTAATAAAATGCTCCATTTTAACAGATAATTTGATGTTGTATTTGCTTTGGAATTACCGGTGAGCAGTCCGTGCATGCAACATAATGAGACCACAGACAGGCAGTCAAGAAGAGCGCGATAGCCTCCACCTCACCCTGTAGTTTTCTTATCGTGTACCTACCCAAAAAAACCTGCATACCCCTGACCTGGATCCAAAAAGCCTCAAGGGGTCTGCTCGCGACAGCTTGAATTTCTTGATCCAGGACCTCTGCCGTGATCCCAAAGTCAACCTCGCACTGCATTGACCATGTGGCGATCTAATGCAGTTGACACACATCAGCTCGTTTTCCCGTCTAGGTGTTGGTTGGTCTGCACGTGATGCACTCGTCGCCACATGTTTGGCATATAATCTTATAGACCACCCCGCAGCCGCACAGTCTCCTCCTCTGACGTTTGGGCAGATTACGCAGTCCGGAGTTTCACATGTGCGACCGTAGAGACGGCTTCGAGTCAAAAGGTGCTTTGTGTGGGGAGGAATACCCACAACGCCAACAAGGTGGCCATTCATGGCCATTCAAACAAAACGTGACCACATTTACTCTATGCTGAAAAAGTGCACTTCGAAGGAAAATCATTATGCACAGTGTTTGGAGGAGAATAGGGTGGATAAAAGTCGATTCCTGGTCGTATTCGATATGACTCCAAACCTACTCTACAAAGAAATTCGACGACCTACTCAGTTCACCACGCACCTCCGTAAGGAGTTCCCGTCGTATCACCACGCAACAGTAGATCGAGCGGCCAGTACGCTAGAGCAGTCGAGTTCTGGGTTCACCGTTCTGGGAAACTTCAACCTTTGTAAAAAGGAGCGCTCCTTATTGGAAATAGGTCTAGTTCCTCACCATTAGATTCCATTTCCATGCATGGTAGTTTCCAGTCTGCATGAGCTCAACGGCCACCGTCATACAAGGTTGATAGGGAAACCTTTCCACCCAATCCCGTACTTAAAAGGCCTTTCCCAAACCCGTGCATCAAGAAGCAAGAGCCCGATGTTGATAAAGATACGGGTTTTTGCGTATCTGCTGAGGAAGTATTCAAGGTGTCCAGTAGCCCTTTCAGCCTTTTGAAAACAATGGTGAGGCCTTAACACGTTGACGACGAGCCGTTTTTTCATGAATTGCCCGTGGGACGGCACGTTTTTCTTCGTAGAAACTTAGTAATTTTTGAATAAATGAATGGCTACGGTCAAAGTGTTTCAAGAAATGCAAGATACGAGTATACGAATCTCGAATCTTTGACACAATTTAGCTTTTATTGCTCCAATCTTCCAAAACCAGGCCATTTTTTACCAACTTCTTCCTCTGGAGGCAGATTTGGCTGAAAATTTGTCTGGGGGGGTAGTTGACCTTCCTAAAGATCACTATTGCATCCCCTTGGCCCGAAATTGTTTGTTCTTAATTATGAAAAGAAATGAAACAATTGCGCAGATTTTGAGTTATATAATAACTGTAGGATAGCATTGGGTCACGCCATTCCACAAGACAAACTGGCTATCGTTCACCATTGACGGAAATCGTCGTCAACGCGTTAAGTGGATATGATATTCTTGTTCAGGGGGTCGAACTACCCCTAGGGACAAATTTTCAGCTAATTTGGTGATTTACGGTATTTTGGCGCCGGCGCCTGTGGCGCGGGCGCCAGGTAGTTCGCGCCAAGCAGCTGTGGTATTCATTTCAGAGGGACAAGCTACCCCCAGGGACACGTTTACGACAAACTTGGCTGTTCGTCCATCTTTATTCTTAGAAAATATACTGGCAGACACCATTGTCTGCCATCGTCCCATGAGACAGACTGGCTGTCAGCCACCATTGTCTGCCATCGTCGTCAACGTGTTAAAGAACTTTGCAACTTGGTCCAATCCCACACTATCACGCTTTCTGTCAGTGAGAAGGGAGGGGAGCTCGTGGTCTTACCCTGCCATCTAGACCATGAAATAGCACTGCAGCATCTTGAGAACTCCTCTCTGCCGACCATTCTCAGCCAAGAGATCTCAGTTGCAATGAGCTGAACCGTGTATGGATGGCGGTAGCAAAATGACGAGACTTGTTCTCCTAACAACTCATCTAGGACTTGATGCACCTTCTCGTCCCGTGTTGTACCTCTAACGAAAAAGCAGATGCGGTAGCGAGAGACGATCAGCCCCACTGGTTAAAGCTGGACCAGTTAACAGCTGCGTGGAGGGTTCAATTCAAAGGACTGTCTGGTTCCTTACCACTTTTTAGCTCAGCTACTTCGGCATATTCCGTCGCACCTTTCCAACGCTAAGCTGTCACTGAAGCATCTCAGAAGAGCGCGTTGAAACAGTGTTTTTGTCATGGAGTCTTGACGCGAGAAAGGCCCTCTATACCTTCGTTCAGCAATTCTTCTGCTATGGAGGCAGTCTGCGAACTTCTTACATAACATCGTGATATGATTGAGGTAGGCTTTCCATCGATCACATAAGGATGCTGTTAAAAGAATGCCTTGGCTGCAACATCTTCAGATGGTCAGGATTGTATCACGCACAGACTTAAGCTTCGCAATGGGACAGCGGCGCCTTCACTAGCTTTTGCTTTTCCAGCCAACATAGAAACGCCAGTATTGGGACCCTCTTTTTATTGATGATTGCTTCATAATCTGCTCCTCTCAAGGCGAATTCGACAGATGTTTCTCATCGATGAATGAGTACCCCGAACATATCACGCTAGCGCGCGAGAAACTCTGCAGCAACTAGCTTCTGTTCCATGACGTACATTTCCAGTTTGACAAGGAACCCCACCAGGTCGATCCGGCCAACTGTCATGAGATATACACAGATGGAGTTTTCTTGGGAGCAGAGGTTGAGTTCCGTGACTCCCCCAGAGAAATGTTCCGCAAACTCCGACAGCAGCTTTGAATTCAGCGGTTCGCACAAGTTCGGAGCGATGACAAGCTGCGGCAAGCGGCCGGTAAAACAACGGACAAGCGCAGTTCTTCAGAGAGACGAAATCACATATTGGAGGGCTTCACTCTTGGAACTTTTTGCATTTGTTTAAAACACACGCGAGTCACAACCACATGAGTCTCCAAAACACCTTCACTTGGCCAAGTTGCCCAGTTCTTTGATTATGTGGCATTAGCAGCAGACATATTCATCATTCCTGGTTCCTTTTGAGAAATTTCGTTTCGAGGGTATCCGTTCATTAGAGCGTGCTTTGAGAAATGGAGAGCTCGTGGTCACGGTTGGTATAGACACAGAGCTGTCTACTACTTTCCGCTCCTTCCGAGGTGGTACGCGCGTTATTTCACGGAGACCGAAGTGCCTCAACAGATACGCCAAAGCGGGCAGAACATTTCAACAAATCAAAAAAGCAATCGCTGGCTGTCTTTTGTGCAAAATACCACGTGTCGGTGGATCATAATCATGTGAGCTGACCATATTGGGAAATCTTGCTCAGATCACGTATGAAGAAATTTGTTCAGAGTCAACAAAAAGGAAATATAGACTGTTTACGTAGACTGGTGGAGAACTGTAATTGTACCGCGTGTTGAAAGCATTTCTTTATTGGCTGCTCATTGTGAGAACTTGTTTCGTTTCCATCATTTCGTGGAAGAATACCACATGTGCTCTTAAACATGCGGTCTTCATTTCTCAATGCACGCCTTAATAAAGGGATATCTTCATAATAAAAGCTCTCAAAAGGAAATAGAAATGGAGAATATGCTCCAATGCCATATAATCAAAGATTTGAGTAAATTTGCTAGGCAGAAGTGCTTTGGGAACTCATATGAAGTGTTCTGAACAAAGCGAAACTCTCCCACACTGAAGGATTCCAACATGTGACCTCGTGTATGGCGCTTATCTACTATATACCACCGGCAGCTTGCCGCAGTCAGTTGTCGTCAGAACTTGTGCGAACAAACTTGTGCGAACCACGCAGAGTTTGAATAGCACGCAACCTTTTTTCAGAAAATCATTTTTCAAGGGAATCATTCAGCAAATTCGGGCAGGCAGTTTGAATTCAGCTTACTCGCGATCGTGTCCGCTGGCGCGTGCTGGGACCTGGCCCAAGACACGTCCATTCAAGTACATCTCACTGTGAATGGCCCTATAGACCTGTTGGGGTTCCCTTGTGAGAAAAGGGTGTTTACCTTACAAAATGGTAGAGGAAGCCCACTAACAGCAGGGCACATCATTGGTCAGGGATATTGGTGAAGTCCGTACGAGCCCCCCCGCCCCCCTTTTGGGGTTCAGTGCGACTCCCGCCCTCTGACCCTCTGCCCTTCTCATCGACCTGTCAGTAGGGGTGGGGAGGGGCGGGGGTGGGGGCGTAAACAGCACATGTAAAACGTGAAAAGCCGCGGGAAAATACGACCCCCCTTCTACCAATTCCCAGATTTTCCCCAACTTTCAACAATTTTTCGAATTTCTCGAAATATTCCCTACTTTTTCCCAAAAATTTTGCTGTCGTGAGGGGAGTATGTAGTACATATGAAACAGGAAAGTAACAAAGAGTCAACCACATCTCCTAGAAAGCCGGGAAGCAAGTGCTTCCCTCCCTGCAGTCCCTCCAACAACGAAAAGTACGGCACCCTCCCTCCCCCCTCTCCCCCACAGTCCACCCCCTTTACCAAGTCCGTGAAGCGAGAAAATCATTTATCAAAATAGCTTATCAGCCCAAATACGACCCCTATTCTTTCCCCGGGGAGCAAATACGACCCCCCCCCTGCTAGGGATTCCCCAACAAAGATGTGCCCTGACTAACAGAGATATAGATTTGCGATTAGCCCACCCTCTCCAATTTAAGCGAGCAGTTGTCAGGAACATGTTCCGGACCGCCGCAACTGTATACACGAGGGAGAAAGGAAAGAAAGGAATGTTGTAAAATAGCACGTGAAACAGCCGTAAAATTTATGTGGGTTATTTGGAATTACGCCGGGTGGGGAAGTGTCATTCAAGGGAATGCTCAAGTAATTAACTCAGTGATATGCACGCACCTGGCTACAACGAAGCTACTACTCAAGCGTTATCAGATAGGATAGACTGGAAAGAGTTTCCAAAGGATTTTTAAGGAGGACTGGGATCACTCACACCGAACTTGGCTGGGGCTCACGTGCTCCAAGAAAGGGGAGCTGCAATCTCATTTTGAAGAGAAGATGGTTCTACAAGTGTTCATTTGTTGAGGAGAACGCTGCGGGGGATGCGCTAGTACTATAGGTTGGTCACGCCCCTCTTGCAAGGTGGCGTTTCCCACTTACCCTCAGGCAAGGTAGAAGCGGGGCCGTCGGGCATGTAAGGGCTGTCTGTAAAGCAGTTCTCTCTGTTATTCCTACACTCAGCGCCGACTTCATCGCACTTCGTCGCCGTCGCACGTGCACTGACCGGAACCTGTGTAACAACTCCCTTCCCTGCGGTATCTCTGCTTGGTCATCATATGATTATTCTGCTGTATTGTGATTCTTTCGCACTCCGTCGCCGTCGCTAAGTGATTCTCTCGCCCCCCACAAATCCTATTCCGCAGCCTCAACGTGGCGTGGGGGTGAACGGTTTGGACTGTTCCAACACCGTACCGGTACGGAAGGTGGCGGTCATCGCACTTCGTCGCCGTCGCACGTGCACTGACCGGAACCTGTGTAACAACTCCCTTCCCTGCGGTATCTCTGCTTGGTTGTCATGATAGTGATTGATTCTGCGTATTGTGATTCTTTCGCAGCCTGCCGTCGCCGTCGCCTAAGTGATTTCTCATGCGCCCCACCAACAAATCCTATCGCAAGCCCTCACGTGGCGTGGGGTGTGAACGTTTGGATCTGTTCCAACACCGGTACCCGTACGGAACCTACCTACAGGGCGACGTCGCCTTGGACCCGCTCGTGGCCGAGACTGCAAGAATGCTACAGGGCCCAACGGATTTAAGTCGCCAGGACTAGGATGACGATCTGTACTTTCAACGCACGGACGCTTGCATCGGAAGCTCACATCGAAGATCTGATGTTGCAAGCCAGGAAGATCAAGTACGACGTCATCGGACTGACGCGAGATCGAGGAAGCAATCCGCCCGCTCACAGCGGCCGATGTACAAGACTTGGAGAAGACTTGTTGCCTCGAATACTGCCGCAGCAGAGGCGGTTGGCGTGTTGGCGTTCTTCGTCGCAAACGCACGCCACTTGGCCCGATGAACATTCGCATTCGCCACGAAAAATCTGACGACCCCGAATCGGACGCTGTTGGCGATTTGACGAAAGATGTGGTTCAACTCCGGCTTTGACAAACTTCGTCGCGTACGCATCAACATCAAGTTACGACGAGGATGAGCTCGAAGCGTTCTATATGAAATTGGAGAAGCTCTCTAAGGAAAATCATGCCTTCTTCAAGGCCATCGTCGGTGATTTCAACGCTAAGATCGGACCAAGAAGAACGGCTGAAGAACTCCACATCGAAACTCACGGAACGGAGTGGAATGAGCAGGGTGAAAGGCTGTCCGAGTTTATCGTGCCGACTCATACATGGTAACTCGCAGTTCCAGAAGCCCTACTCTCTAGCTGAACATGGGGGTCTCCTGGTGGACAAGTCCATAACGAGATCGACCACATCACCTTCAATTGGAGGTTTTGCCTGACCGATGTCGCTGTTGCTCCTAAGTTTCACACAGGATCCGACCGGACTCGTCTACTTTGCGCAAGATTCCGCTTCACGATGCGAGGAGAAAGAGCCGCAAAGTTCAAGAAGCGAAGCCCCAAGACAGTCATCAACTGAGATCACTTCATTTCTCTCGCTGGGCTCTGGAAATATTCCGTTATCGACAACATCGACGAGGAATACAAACGGCTTGTCGCACATCTTCACAACTGCGCCAAGAAGTTAGAGGGTTCCAAGATTACCAAGACGCGTCTATACCTGGGAACTCTCGAACTGATTCGCCAACGTGAGGCCGCAACAGAGCCGCAGGCAATTACCAGCTGACGTCTGAGCTCGAAGCTATGCAGAGAAGCGATAAAGGAAGAACCTCAGGAGAAGAGCAGCAGTACTGGTGGAAGCCGCAGAGGCTGGGAAGAGCATACGCAACGCCCGCCGCAACTTCGCCAACTGTAAGACCAAGATGACCGCCCTCGCGAACTCGAATGGAGGACGATCACAGCATCGGCAGAAGGGCAAATGGCAGAAAGTCATCCAACAACTTTCTACTCGAACGCTCTATAACAGCCACGTGCTACCTGGAACCGGCAATAAAGCCGCTTCGGAGCAGATGGATATGTCGTTCCCGCAGTTCTTGCCTTCGCGAAGTCCGACACGGCCATGCCTAGTCGGTAAGCATCCGTTCCCGACGGGATTGCAGTCCCGAACATCTGAAGGAATCTTCCGCCAGTTCTTGTCAAAACTGGCTCGACTCTTCACGCGCTACCTGTCGGAATGCAAGGTACCCACCTCGTGGAAAACCAGCAAGACTGTGTTGCTGTACAAGAAGGGAGACCTGTACGACATTGGCAATTATCGCCCAATCTGCCTGCTGTCTGTAGTCTACAAACTCTTCACCACCCGAATCATCCTGACAGGATTGGCAGAACACTCGACGAAGGACAGCCATGCGAGCAAGCAGGGTTTCGAAGAGGATTCAGCATGATCGATCACATCCCACGCTTGTAAAGTATCGCGAGCAGTACAGGATGCCGTCCATGTCTCGTTTATCGACTTCGAGAAAGCTTCGACTCCATTGAGACAGAAGCGGTTATCGAAGCTCTGGGCAACCAGGGAATTTCCACTAAGTACATCAGGAATCTTCGTGAGCTCTACAGCAAGTTCACGACTAAAATCTCACCATTCTACAAGGAGATCATCATCGACGTGAAGAGAGGGGTCCGACAGGGCGACACCATCTCGCCGAAGCTATTCAGCGCCTCTCTCGAGAACGTCATGCGTCAACTGGAATGGGAAGACATGGGAGTGTCAACGGTCGGCAACTACACCATCTCCGCTTTGCTGACGACATCGTTTTGATAACACCAAACATCGAGCAAGCGGAACGAATGCTGGCTGAATTCGACTGCGCGTGTGGAAAAAT
>MU956090.1:0-18509 GCA_036418165.1 Cooperia oncophora | reverse complement strand
GTCTCGCAAAATTCAGTAACCCGGTTCGCGAGAGTGTTTGGAAGTCGCAAAAAACTCAGTGTAGAATGTAAATATCTGGCGAATATAGGGCACGCTCAAAGTGTGTTGAGACCCGCCCACAGTGGGCGGAGCTTGCCCCCAAATCGCAGGGTATTCATTTTAAAAGTTTGTAGCTCGGTTCCAGAACACTCCAGATACCGGAAAAAAGTGGACTAAGGTCAGCAGAGGGTCGGAGTGAGGATTGTGGGCGGAGCCTGCTTCGAGGTGGGCGGAGTCAGACAAAAGATCTGCAAAACGGTCCCAGAGCACTCCGAAGACCGGAAAAAAGTGGATTAAGGTCAGCAGAGGGTCGCCAGTGAGGATTGTGGGGCACAAAAATTGGGGCGGAGCCTGCTTCGAGGTGGGCGGGGCCAGATTCTGTAGAACGGTTCCAGAACACTCCAGACACCGGGAAAAAGTGGATTAAGGTCAGCAGAGGGTCGTCGGTGAAGATTGTGGGGCACAAAAATTGTGGGCGGGGTCTGCTCTGAGGTGGGCGGAGTCAGACGAAAAATCTGTAAAATAGTTTCAGAGCACTCCAGACACCGGAAAAAAGTGGAGTACAGAACAAAAGGCGGATATCAGTTGAGTCTAGAAATATGTGAAAGAAAATACGCGCGGCGAAGCCGCGTTCGCCCGGCGCAGCCGGGCCGTATAAGGAGGCGCGCTGACGTTAGCCGGGGAGCCGACTGGTTTTAGATATAGCAATAACTGCAGAAAGGCTCAATGATACGCCTGATTGACGCTCAATCCGCACTGTCAGTGAAGGATGTGTCTTGGCAGCAAGCAGTTCCATTTTCTGTTGCTCAGAGAAAATAGGTTTTTTGGTACGGCGAGAAAGGGTTCTATCATCAACTGCACTGCCAGTGACAAAAGAGCAGACTTCTGCGGCGTCGCGTTCTTTTTAATTTGATTAAATCAGTTCAATTCGGAAGTAGGTAGTATATCTTGACTATGGAAATGATCTTCATCATACCTCCAAGCAATACTGCGCAGTTCTACCCTGTTGCGATAATTCTGTATCTGTCATGCTCGTAGTCTTCTCAACCACACCTGAAGTGATACTCAGTAACTTTAGCTATTCTGCAATCAAACGAACCATGAACTGGAGATGCCTAAAACTCTGAAAATCGTCAAAGAGCACGATAGAATAGCACTGAGTCAGAAAAAGGTAAAAGCTAGATGAGAGAGGTTATGCTATCCATTTCGAAAAAAACAACAAAAATAACCAATACACTTATTCACTACTTGAGGATAGATCCACGCCCAACTGATTTGTGGACCCCCTGCCAGCTCAAATACTCTGGCCCGCCGTATCTGAAGTTGTCATACTTTCATTGTTATACAGAGAGTGGCATGAGCACGGCCGTCTTAAATTGAAGTGCATCAGCTCCTGTAACTGCTCTCTCCAGTAGTTCTGCCTACCAGCAGTCACCACATATCTGTGGTGCAGGTGTCAATCATTGCACGTGGTACCAACCTGCGTTCTACGTCACATTCCGGCTTCTCTTACGCGGAATGTGAGGCAGTGTGCCACCCTCAAACGCATTTTCGAAAACACACATGCAACGGAAACTAATCAACACTCCTAAATGCTCTTCAAAGGACTAACCAACAGAGTAGTGAGTGTTTACCTAAGAGCTCCGAACGGTACTGTGTTTCGAGTTCCACTGCGTTACGTTTGTATTGTCGCCCCCCCCCCCCCCTCAAGAGGCCTGAAAAAGGGCTAAACAGCCAAAGAGGCTATGAACTACCATTCAAATTTTCCTATTCCACGTTTTCAAGACGTAGTCGATCTGTACTACTTTTGCAGAAAAGAGTGCAGTATCGTTTGAGTCCCAAAAAGCTCGTATTCTGATTCAGGAAGCACGCTTCTGTAAACTTCATTACACTCGCCCCCCCCCTATCCCCCTCCTCTCATAATAGTAAGGAGTCAATTCGCAATGAATGACAACTTCGCTAAGAATGACTCTGCTGAAGGGGCGTACACCTCACAAAGTGAGACATTGTTTATTTCATAAAAAAGGAGTTGTTCATAACCATATAAAAGGGAATCTTCGCAAATTATAAACCTTTTTGGGATGAAATAAGTCAGGACAAGAAGCCTGAGAGCCCAAGAACAAGTCAGAGTTCTTGCCGTCCCACGCGAATCAGGTACTATTTACGGTATGAGTTTTTCTTGGCCTGGGCGGGATGGAGCAGATTTATACCCGGGCTACGTGCTTGGTAAGCGTGTGAATTGCCTACACTTCCTCTTCACGTTTATCCATGAACACTTCTTCCGTCATCTTCAAAGCACAAATCCTATGAATTTCTTTTGAAATCTGTCATTATTTGCTATCATTATTCAATCTCTATTAGTGAACTATGCAAGACTCACGACTCCACTCGGCTATTCAGTGCAAGTATTATTTCTTTTCAAAAAAATTTATTTTTTTTCAAAAGAAACGTGAAGTTTCATAGAACAAGTAACACCCTTTCACAATATCGATTTCTGTATGTGGTATTGTACAGACTTTAGCAAAAGAATTATTACTACGATAGTGAGTCGTAGTAAAGCTGTGACCCCGCAAGACTCGAAAGTGCACCTTGCCAGGCAGGTGTGCTAACACTACACCACCAGACAGGGAACATCGTTGTTGTAAAAAAAAAGGAGGGGGGGGGGGGTGGGGTGGTCGCATTGTCTTGCAGCTTTTCCTGTTTCATATGTGCTATTCATCCCCCCCCCTCCGCGCTCGACGGCGTCGATTCGATGAGGAGGGTCGAGGCCGAAGAGGGGGGGGGGGGGTCGTACCAACCCCCACAAAAGAAAGAGGGGAAGGTCGTACAGACTCGACTAAAATCCCCAACCAATGATGTGCCCTGCCACCAGAACCGCTCTTTACCCTCTAGTTTGATTACTTTTTTACGCGCTCCACACTAACTCAAGTATAGCGTTGAGGTAGCAGTTTTGACTGGCCTTTAATGACAGACTGCCCCAGTCATTGGCAATATATTCACCGTTGTGCTGGTCGCTGGAAGGGTGAGGTCGGATTTGCCTCTGAGGAAAACTTTTTGGCCAATTACTTCCTCGGTTTTCCCGTTTCATGTTTGCTATGTATCTCGTTCCCACTACCTTGGAACTGAGAAACAACCCTCATTTCTGATGGTTGAAATTGACAGTTGACTGGTGATGATCTCCTTTAGGAAAAACAACGAAAATTCATAGAAAAGGGGCAGAAGATAGGAAAGATGGCAGGTAGGAGAACAAGAGGTAGGAAAGGGTTTTGTAACCAGAAAAGGAAACTTTGAGTGAGGGGCTCGTACTGAAATCGCCAGCTCGCTCATCATGGTAAACACCGGTTGATAATACCTAGCACCGCCCACCTTGAGTACGCCCCGCCCATTTAGGGTGTACCTGCCACAGTTAGTCTGGCGACTCCTTACTAACCTTAGTCCCTTTTTCCCCATCTTTAAGCTGCTCCGGAAGCGAATTATGAACATTTTTCTGCGGAACCCCAAACCCACTGTGGGCGGGGCTTCCCATAGGTCAAGTGTGCTTTTTATTTCTTGTCCCATGCCCTACCTGCCTTGTTAACAACATGTCGGGTTTTTTGCCGTGGTGTCTGCAGTCTCTTACGATCCCATTATTACTGTCCTTCTTCCCTCAGCCTTTTCTCGTTTTCCGAGACTCAGCTCAGAAACGATACAAAAAAATTGGCTTCTCGCGTAAATTGTTGCAAAAGAACGATTTTGCTGTTGCCCTGTTGTCGCATTAGAGCGTCGGGCATATTCGCACCAAATGGATGTGATATTCGCGCTTAGAGACAAATATTGAATAATATTTCTATGGATCGAAAATTTTGATGGATAATTCCGATTAAGTGAAGCTGAGGCAAAATAAGTTATTCCCCAGCAAGTACCTTCGTATTACCACTACAATGTGAAGCTCAGTCGTGATTATTTTTTTTATTTTTCTTTCTTTTTTAGCATGGAGCTCTTGTTGCCACACAGTTTTATTATCGGCTCAGCCTATCTGTTTCGTTCATCACGTCGATTTTATCAGTGACCACGATGATATACTTCCTTCATCGACATTGCACTAGCAGCTTATTTTTCCACAGCAATTTGAGGGTTTGCTTTTCTTTGAACTGCTCACTTGTGAAGATCCGTGAGGTTCCTTGCTTTCTGCCTCCACTAGATCAACCCACATGCGCATTCCGCACAGATTGAACAGATTGTATGTAAATCAATTTATTGAAGGCAGCCCTCGTCACTCGCTCTGGAGTCACGCAAAGGGGCAATCTCTGCAATGCACTAATGCGCACCGGAATACCTGGGCCGGAGAAGAGTCCTACAAAATGGTTCTAGGCGAAGTCCCCTTTCAAGAGGTTGCTGTGCCTAGACGAACCTCGCGTGCTTTCAATGGACATGAATATTGGGAGAAGCACTGGGCACAATGTCGTCGTAGAGCGTTGAATCACATGCAGAGCTCTTCCGTAACTTCGTTAACTTGCCTCACTTCTGCTCACCTGCACCGGCACCTGCACTCCTTTCTTTCAGATTCCACTTATTCAACTATTCCATTGAGAAGAGAAAGCCTCACTTATATTTTCAATTACAGGTTCAATTTCTTTCACTGTGCCTTTGCTGCCTTAGTTACGACTCTATCAACATCGGAATGAAAGTGAGTTCAGAGTGACATCATCTCTCTAACTTAAGACCGGATCCAACCGTGTAGAAAAAAACATACCCTCCATGCAACCCTAAAACTTCTTTCGCACTGAGTGAAGGAATACGCAAATACCCTACACATTCACAGCGAACCCTACTTTCAATCTTCTTTTCAGTCTTCAGAATGCCTCGAACTGACGTGCCAGGAATCCCAGGGACTTTGACATATAAATCGATATGAAGCATTGCTTGATGTCAATTTATATGTTAAAGCATTGCTCCCCTACAATTCCTACCCGCAGCCTCATCGTGGCGTGGGGGTGAACGGTTTGGACTGTTCCAAAAACGTACCAATGCGGAGGGTGCCACGTCAGAGCCTGGCGAGCTACGCGTGGTTAAATTTCTTCTCGCCGAAAACAGTAATAATTATGGGCCTCATTCCCCTGAACCTGAGGGAACCACCGACAGGGCGACGTCGGCTGGGACCGCTCGGGCGAGGCTGCAAGAATCACAGGGCCAACGGAGATTTAAGTCGCCCAGGACTAGGATGACGATTGTAATTCAACGCTTGCTGACCGAGACGAGGAAGCATCGCCCGCTACACGCCGTATACGAGACTGGAGAAGAACTGTTCCTCGGAACATGCGACAGCAGAGGCGTTGGCGGTGTGGGCGTCCTCGTCAACACGCACTTGGCCATGAACATCGATTCGTACGAAAGTCTGACGACCCGAATCGGACGTTTGCGATTGAGAAGATGTGGTTCAACTCCAGCTTTGACAATCTTCGTCGCCTACGCACCAACATCAAGCTACGACGAGGATGAGCTCGAAGCGTTCTATATGGAATTGGAGAAGTTCTACAAGGAAGATCATACCTTCTTCAAGGTCATCGTCGGTGATTTCAACGCTAAGATCGGACCAAGAAGAACGGCTGAAGAACTTCACATCGGAACTCACGGAACGGAGTGGAATGAGCAGGGTGAAAGGCTGTCTGAGTTTATCATGTCGACCCATACCATCCATGGTAACTCGCAGTTCCAGAAGCCCTACTCTCTACGCTGGACATGGGAGTCTCCTGGTGGACAATTCCATAATGAGATCGACCACATCTTCAATCGAAGGTTTTGCCTGACCGATGTCGCTGTTGTTCCTAAGTTCTACACGGGATCCGACCACCGTCTCCTTCGCGCAAGATTCCGCTTTTCGATGCGAGGAGAGAGAGCCGCAAAGTTCAAGAAGCGAAGCCCCAAGACCGTCATCAACTTCACTTCACTTCTCTCGCTGGGCTCTGGGAGGATTCCGTCATCGACAACATCGACGAGGAATACGAACGGCTTGTCGCACATCTTCACGACTGCGCCAAGAAGTCAGAGAGTTCCAAGATTACCAAGAAGCGTCTATCTCTGGAAACTCTCGAGCTGATTCGCCAACGTGGAGCCGCACGAGCCGCAGGCAATTACCAGCTGACGTCTGAGCTTGCGAAGCTATGCAGAGAAGCGATAAAGGAAGACCTCAAGGAGAGAAGAGCAGCAGTACTGGTGGAAGCCGCAGAGGCTGGGAAGAGCATACGCAACGCCCGCCGCGACTTCGCCAACTGTAAGACCAAGATGACCGCCCTCCGACGTCCGGATGGAACAATCACCGCATCCAGAAGGGCAATGGAGAAGGTCATCCACGACTTCTACTCGGATCTCTTTGACAGCCACGTCCACCTGCAACCATACCGCTTGGAGCAGGATGGATATGTCGTTCCTGCAGTTCTCCCTTCCGAAGTCCGACACGCCATCTCGTCGGTGAAGAATCGTACGGCACCCGGTCCCGACAGGATCAGACCCGAACATCTGAAGAATCTTCTTGTCAAAACTCTGGCTCGACTCTTCACGCGCTACCTGTCGGAATGCAAGGTACCCACCTCGTGGAAAACCAGCAAGACTGTGTTGCTGTACAAGAAGGGAGACCTGTACGACATTGGCAATTATCGCCCAATCTGCCTGCTGTCTGTAGTCTACAAACTCTTCACACGAGTCATCCTGAACAGGATTGGCAGAACACTAGACCAGCACGATCGATCACATCCACACGGTAACGAAGCTCATCGAAGTATCGCGAGAGCAAGATGCCGCTATGTCTCACGTTCATCGACTTGAAGAAAGCCTTCGACTCCGTTGAGACAGAAGCGGTTATCGAAGCCCTGGGCAACCAGGGTATTCCTACTCAGTACATCAGGATTCTTCGTGAGCTCTACAGCAACTTCACGACCAAGATCTCACCATTCTACAAGGAGATCATCATCGACGTGAAGAGAGGGGTCCGACAGGGCGACACCATCTCGCCCAAGCTCTTCAGCGCCTCTCTCGAGAACGTCATGCGTCAACTGGAATGGGAAGACATGGGAGTGAAGATCGACGGTCGGCAACTACACCATCTCCGCTTTGCTGACGACATCGTTTTGATAACACCAAACATCGAGCAAGCGGAACGAATGCTGGCTGCTGCGCGTGTGGAAAAATCGGTCTACGGCTGAATCTAACGAAGACGATGTTCATGAGAAACGGATTGGTTTCTGATGCCCCATTCACGCTCAACGGAACGACCATCTCTGAATGCTCTAGCTATGTGTACCTGGGTCGTGAAATCAATATGATGAATGACTTAGCACCAGAGCTGAGCAGGAAGGAAGCGAGAGCACCAGAGCTGAGCAGGAGGAAGCGAGCGGCTTGGGGAGCCTTCAAGAACATCGAGGGAGTAGCGAAGAAGACGAAGAACACCAAGCTCCGTGCCCACTCTTCGATTCCGCTGTCCTTGCTGATACGCACTCCGCAGACGATCGAAGATCAGAGACGCCGCCGTATTTGCCAAGATTCGAAGGTGGGCCGGGCACGTCATGCGTTTCGAGGACGACCGCTGGACCAGAGCGATCACCGACTGGATTCCACGGGATGTCAAGCGAACGCCTGGACGACCGCCTATGCGATGGTCAGACTTCTTCGTGAAAGCTCTGAACGAATGGTATGAAGTTCATCGTGTCCCTCGAGCAGAGAGAGTTCATTGGGCAACTCTTGCACGTTGCAGGGACGAATGGAGACGTTACTGGCGCCCGCTCGAGGAACTCGATGATCAACGGGAGCACAGGTGATACAGGTGAAAGCGTTGCTGCCACTGAGTAAGAATACTTACGTGCAGTCGTTACTGAGGCGGTCGTTAACACAATGTCGACGGGGAACTCGTCCAAAAATGCTCGTCCAGTGCCAGAACGAAGAGGTTTTTCGCAGCTCTTCGGCCGCTTAACTACGCTTTTTCGTCATTCCCCCTGCCCCAATTATGAAGCACCCTGTTGATATTTTCGAGCAAGTACTAAATTATCGTCCATGTGCCTTTAAGCTGCCTCCTTCTGTGGCCTAGTACGAAAGTTGTCGGCGAGGTGCACGGTTCTCTCATACGCGGACACCAGAAGATTATTTATAAGTATCGGAATTAAAACTGACTTACATCAGCTGGAAATCACCCTATTCTGATTGAACCAATAGACCCCTCACGACAATCAAAGCGTAGCAGACCAACTAACTGAAATCATCCAGTGCGGAAATCAGACGAAGACTCTAAAGGTCTTCATGGTACCTGTAGCGCGAGAACTTCCACCCCAAAACTGCGCCTTGTAGGTGGGCGACCACCGGATAATCGGACCTCCACTGACATTTTGCCTGTTCTGTGCCATTTGAACTCATTTGTGTTGTGCTCTTTTGAGTTATGTTACGTTCTGTGATGTTTTTGATTCTTTTTCTTTTCTTTCCATTCTTCTTTTGGTCCCAACCTGATTATAGTATCAAGCAATGTAGCGCACCTAAGAGTGCATATAATAAAAAATAATCTATCCAGGCTCACATTCTTATGCTTCCACAGTTCCAGTATCAAAGAGAATGAGGCGGAACCTTGCTGGGTTGAATTAGATCCCGAGAACCTCACTCGATTTTGTATTACACGTGACAATTCACCGCTGACACTTGAGAAACATGTGCTGTTTTGTGACATGGCTTTCAGTAAGTTACACAGGAACGTCGACTTCGTTTAAGTACAGCGAGATTTTCAGGCTCACCATTTGACATTATCATTCGTACATGCGACACCATGTGATCTGATTTTACCCAAGGTCCTCTATTTTACGATGAATATTTCGCTGAGCTCTGTCTGCATCGCGGCACAGTTTATGCTCGTTTCGATTGTGGCTGAGCGATGGGTAGCTGTCGTTTTTCTTAGTAACTATGAGAAAGGATATAGGAAACTTGGACCAGCATTGATAGTAGCTGCTGTGAGTGCTTGAAGAATTACATGTTCCAATTGAACTGCTGTCAAAGGTTCCTATTTAGGTTGTGATCACCATTGGTATCTGTCTTTTTCTGTATTGGGGTGAGACATTCGACGAGCCACAGATCAATGCTCGAGTGCTCCCGAGCACCATATTTCTTCAAGGGAATACGTTAATATTCGTATTGTTAGCTACGAACTTCACCGGCTTTGCTCTGACGATCGCATTGCGCTTTGGTTAGACCGAAATTGCAGATACGGTAAGTCTCGGAAATATTGGAAAAAAAATACAAAACCCTTGCTTGATGGAACCCCTTGAGAGGCGGGACTACTGAGCTAGGATCAGGCATTCAGAGAGCAGTCCAACATAATTATATTGGATTTAGATGTTTTCATAACAAATATTGCTCGAATAAGCTTAGATTGAGATTGATTGAGTACATCCGAGCCTTTGAAAGCAGATATGACTCTTCCTCTCAGAGCCCAGATAAATGCGAAGTGGTTTCAGGATGCCACTGTCTCTGAAGTTCCAATCAAAGGAAAACGTCATCGCGTCAAACCTGCTATTTTGGATCTCAACGATGCAATTCAGCACATTCTTTTTCAGTCAGCTTGCAGCTCTATATGTGAGGTTCAATCTGTCCAAGAATCCGCTCTCGCCAGCGTTCAAGGAAAACACCGATGTGGGTAACCTTTTCTTACTATAGTATTCACACTTATGCTCTTAAAGGCACACTATACTCCTTACCTGTCGAGATGATCTTGTGAATGGGTCAGGTGAGAAGATTCGTGGCTCAAGGAGGATACCACACTCGCCATTTGGAAGTGCGTGAGAGTTAAGTGAAGGCTTGCGATGACCGGACGTTGACTTGTGTCTCCGCCTACTATTCGCAACACGCGGCATGCATATCAAAGTGGCGCACCTTGCTGCTAACACGTTGGCTGCTCGACTTGAAGCGACCAAATTTGAGGGACTCTGGTTATGGCTGGATATGCTATTAGTCGTGCGGCTTGTTCTTCATCTGTGGCTTACTTTGTTTGCAGGCGGTGGTGTAGAAAATATCTATCTGACACAGTTGCCCCCTTCACTTATATGGTAGCAGTATTCAGAGTAGCTAAGGAGAATTTCTGGCACTATTTACCCTTCACTGCCCCAACCATCCAGAATTGAGCCAGTTTTTGACCGACTTTTTTCTCCGTGGACAGATTTCGGCTCAAATGCTTCCAGTAGGGTAGTTTGACCTGCCGGGTACGAATATCACATCTGCTTAGCCCGAAACCTTTTCGCGCCCGCGCCACAGGTGCCGGTGATTTGGGATATTTTGGCGCCAGCGCCTGTTGCGCGGGCGCCAGAAAGTTTCGAGCCGAGCAAATATGATATTCGTGTTCAGAAGGTCAGACTACCCCTGGGAACAAGTTTTCAGCGAATTTGGTGATTCAGGGTAATTTGGCGCGGGCGCAGGAGGTTTCGTGCCGAGCGGATGTGATATTCATGTTCAGGAGGTCAAACTACCCGAAACGAGTTTCTAGCCAGTTCTGCCAACTCAGAAAAAAGTCGTTAAAAACTGGCCTGTTCTTGGAAGATTGGGGCAGTAAAGGTAAATAGTGACCAAATTTAGCTGGTACATGACTCTCTAATGGAGGAGGGAGCAGAAAATTTCAAGACCTGAACAGAGCCCCGCCTAACAGTCATGCAGCCTCATTGTACTTAGTTCTTCGGACCACCCACTACCCGTAATTCTTGATAGCGAAAATTTTTGCGTGTTGTCGTGTGTGCGAAGTACCACTATATAAGGTTCTACTAATGTTACCTTATATTAGAAAGAGAAAAAAAGCGCTGTGACAAAGAATGGCTTCTAGAGAACTCTGCATAACATAATGACCACAGTAAGCATGCACGACAGGCTTTTGCACCATGATTGCATCACTGTTAAATTTGAGCAGAGCCAAAACGCATCTGGTCGTGCGTGTTCTATTCCATGCCTTTCAAAAAATATCCAGAGAAGCAGAACAACTCCTGAGCCTGCCAAAGTGTTTCAAAGCTACGTTTTCTTGCGGAGAGCATACGTATTGTCCTATGACGCTGCAGCTATCAAAATGCATACACGTGATTTACCGTGCAAGCCGCTGTCTTGCAGGCTGAAAACAACAAGGAACACGCGTCTGTGATCGCTTTATCTCGTCCCTTCGAGTGACGGAAGTAGAACACTCACTGCGAATGCAGTCCTGACGGTCAAATGGACGGGGCATTTATCAGATCACTAGATCACGGAAACCGCTTTGAGAATAGCCAAGAAGAGACTGCAGTGAACATCTGTGATGAAATGTTTCCACAAAATATTTCAAAGATCACTGAGTGCTCGAACAGTTAGATATGGGTCAGCTATACTTCTCTTCTGAAGAAAAACAGTGCCGTTATAATACCCAAGAATCAGTACTCGTTGACTCCTGACCGCTCGAGCAAGAACAGTCAGCCAGCCGTTGCAGCCTTTCTACTGGTATCTCCTCTGTCATAGATTGTGGAAAAAGGAGGGCGCGCCAATGGCTGACTGGCTCCGCCCAAGCGCTTGACCTGGACCACGCTACACCTCTAAATCAGTCCATGAGACTGACTTTTTCGTGGCGAACGGGCGTACTTCCGCTGCTGCGGACCTGCTTACCGTGTAGACAAAACGCACATTACCTCACAGATAGTCGTATAGTGTTTTCGGTGATCCCTTAGATTTTTTCGGCACTATTCAACTATTACTACCCCAGTTTTGCGAAAACAGGCCGGATCTTGATCGACTTTTTTCTACGGGGGTGGATTTGGCTGAAAGTTGGGTTCTAGGGGTAATTCGACCTCCTGAACACGAATATCACATCCACTTGGCCTGAAATTGCCTGGCGCCCGCGCCATAGGCGCCAGTGATTTGGGGCATTTTGGCGCCGGCGCCCGTAGCGCGGACGCGGAGCGGTTTCAAGCCGAGGGAATGTGATATTCGTGATTAGGAGGTCAAACTACCCTAGACAAGTTTTTCAGCAGAAGTTTCGTGATCTAGTGTAACTTTGGCCCGGCGCTTCTGCGCGGCGCAGGCGGTTTCGAGAGGAGCGGATGTGATATTCGTGTTCAGGAGGTCGAATTACCCCTAGAACCCAACTTTCAGCCAAATCCACCCCCGTAGAAAAAAGTCGATCAAAATCCGGCCCGTTTCCGGAAATCTGGGGTAGTAATAGTTGAATAGTGCCGATTTTTCCTCTTATGATTAAACATACATCATCTTCATTATACAGCATGACTTACCCTGCGCTATCGTCTCTCTACTTGATCAAGGTGAAAAGACAGCGTGTCAAGGATATCAGTGACAATGTGAATGTGAGTACAAATTTTTAGCCGTTCATTCAAATTCTTATCTGCTCTGCAGACAACAATTCCCTTTTACAGATAAAAGTGATTGGAAATGACGGCTGGATGAACTACGCCTCCATTACTCAAGAACAGTGGAAATGATAATCCTCGAATGTCTGCTTTTACATGTACATGGCAATAAAACTTGTGAGGCGATCGAGTTTTGACGCATCATTTGATAGAATTTATAAAATGAAGTGTTAGACCATTCTAAAGTGCTAGTCAGGGATGAACAGCTTGAGTTTGCTCTCTCAAAGTGTTCGTTCGAAGATCTGAAACACCTCCGTTGCTCAAGTCTGCCGTAACACTTCTGTTTTCCAAAAAGTAATAAGTTCCGCATGCTGCTTCGTCTCGGTAACCTTGAATTCAAGTCCTACTAAATTCCAGATAGTTTTATAGGAGCATTCCGCCATAAGCTCTCAGATGTCAAGGAGGAGCATTCCGCATAGCCAAGCTTATAAGGTCTCAGATGATCCGGTGCGATTGTAGAGGCAACGCTACACTAAAAAAGGGAAAATTAGCAAGGATTCTAGTGAGAGCTGAGCATTTAGGCGTGTGAGCATGGTCATGGTTAGGCCCAAGGTACAGATGGGATTCCAAATGGCGTGTGGGTACGACCCCCCCCCCTCGAAGAGGGTCCAGATACGACCCCCCCTCCTGCTCTAACTGACAACCAGATGCATGTTCACCACAAATGACTTCCTGAAATGGAATCTGGATTCTCGAAAGGCGCACTCTGCTCTAAAATACAGGAAATAAAAGGCTGTTTCAGCCTCATGCAATATGAGGCTGAACAACAGCCTCGCATTACCTACAATTTTGTCTTAGGATTCAAAATAAAACTCCTCGTTCGATAACTATGTATGACATGCAACTTGTAACAAGAAACACAATTGAAATAGCGGCTAATGGTGATCATTGATAGGCTGAATTGGTGAAAAAAATAGCCCCAAGGTGAGCGTGTCAGGGCCCAGATGTGCATTCAATGAATGGTGACGGGGAAATAATGAAAACATGCACGACACAAAGCGAAACATGGAAAATACAAAAAATGCAGAGCTAAATGAAAAAAGATAACAGCCGGCAGTAAATCGTTCCATACTTGGCTATTATCGATCAGGCTGCAGGGCGCAAGGCTGCGACCGCTTTCTTTGGAAAAACGTCATTGGAGCGCGGTTGTTGGACTTGCCAACGTCCTGGGGTCTGTTCGGGGGTTATATCTTTTTTAGGTGCGGAGCTTTTGAGGAATGGTGAGCAGCATGCAACGGCAAAGTTTCTACTGTTGTGTATTCTACCTAGTTGCAAACTGAACAATCCCCGTTGGTGAAATATTCCGGATGGGTTTTGGATAGGCTAGGGGTAAATCGCGAGCTGGTTTCCATGCTTGCTTCGTTCAAACGCAATATTCATCAGGACTCCAAATCGTCTCTGAAACCGCGCTGTACCATCTTCCTCTTATCCAATAACTTTTACAGTTTTCCGAAGCCCACTAGTTTCAAGGAGATATTGGGTCACAGATGCGCCACCCTCTGACCCACCCGAAAAATTGACTCCTTATGTGCCATTGTGAGGATACACCTTCGGAAACTTCAGTGTGCCTTCAAAACACATATTTCCCTTCAAATGAGTGAAGAGAAGCTCGCTATCTGATTGATTTTGGTCCGTGCGCGACTGCATAGGCTTCACGCAGAAGGTGGTGGCAAGGTAAACATTCTGATTTCAGGTGGCGTTTTCTCCATGCAGAGCAGATTGTTGTTTAGGGCTTGTAGTGAAGGGAAACACGCCGAATCTGTTTGAGACGTATTATTTAGTCATCTACGTACTTACGAGTTCATGCTATAAACTGACACTTATTTATTTATTTATTCTTGCTATATTGCTAATAAATCTTTTATTATTTTGTATTCCTATTTACATCCGGGTCTTCTGAAGCTTTCCGTCCGTTCCATTACCCTTAGCAATGACACCTTTGTACTGTTTGATGCCTAGCGAGCCTACTTTTGCGATACTCCCCACGTCCCCCGCGGCCAAGTACGAACCCATTCTTGGGGATTTCCCATGAAAAGAGGGCTGTTAAACGTAGCATTTAAAGCTGTAAAGAATACACTCATAATAAACTTCATTTTTTAAACATCTTGACTTCCATAGCTCCACTCCCACTATCAACTGAAATGTCGAAGCATTGCTCGGTCTGAGTGACCTTGAGATTAACGACCCCCTACTGGTTTCGTACAACGCATGCTGTAACCGGTTAGGCTCATGACAACCCTAAACGCTACCGTCATAGTTATAGCCCGTCTACTAACTTCACATTTCATATGGTCAAATGTGAGATGAGTGATGATGGGAAAGAGCCGATATTCATTTATTTATTTAGTATTGTACTCAAAGTGCACTTACAAAAGAACTATCAACTAGAATACACATTAGCAAAAACGAAAAATTTCTCGCCAATACAACTTTATACCACGTGCCCCACATCGTTCTGAAGTTAGAAGAATATAGCTGTGGGGGGGGGTTGTCGCCTTAACAATTAACCATTACACAAGATAAAAAATTTTTTTGATTGTGGTCAACCACAGAATTCATGGCTGAGTTAAGAGTATCTTTTGATAGAAAGGTCAGCCTGGACAACGCAACTACCGCGTTACTCCGGACGTGCCAATAATAGATGCCCGTCTTTGCTTTAAGTACACCCCAGAATAAACCCAGCCCAAGTAACCAGTTGGACTGAACAACCGAGACGTGATGCTAAAATGTCGACACACTCGCGATTCCACGTTAATGCTGTCACGGCTTGACGAGGCGGAATGTAATTTTGCTCTTACATCGATTGTGATGAACATAAGGGTTGCTGACTTCAGAAAGGTGGTGACAGGGGCTTATACTGAGTTAGATTACATGACAGCAGTGTTTTTGGGAAAGTAGCGGAAATGCCTAGATATAGTTCACTTCTGGATGGGAGACTTTTCTTCATTCTTTCTTGCTTATAGAAGTTGAGATTGATTTCGTGAAAAAACCAGAAGTCATGAACTAAAAATCTTCAATATTTAGTGGTGGCAGTATATCTACTTTACTCAACTTTCGACGAAAAATTAGAATATTTTGGCAGCATTTGCAGCCATCTTGCAGTTCGACAAAAAAAGGAGTTGTAAATTTTGGACCAGTGCGGTCTATTTATCGAACGATAATCTAAGACAAATTATTTGATCGCCCACTAACTGAGCTGATATCGGTCCGATGAGTTAACGAGGGGAGACTTCGGTACACACACGATTTCTCTTCATGTGCTTGTGGAAGCTGACGTCGGCAGCGATGCTAAATAAGGCGTTACGAACGTTTTTTTGAGTCTCGTTTGGGTATGTAATGACAGCTCTTGTTTTTCCAAAATGTTGAGACTTCGGACGAGAGTGCTTTATTAGCACGCGAGTAGACAACTGACATCACACCGCACTAACTAGTAAGGGTCTTTTATAGACCCAAGTGAATATCACTGCTAACACAACAAATGTAAACACCGCTCCATTTATCACTTAGGGCAGTGAGCTCATTAGTATTGACGTCTGCGCCCTCAAACACAACCTTTTTTCCCCCCCTTAAAAAAAGATGCAATGGTGGGAGTGTTTTATTAGTAACAACATTCATCATATTAATGGGTGAGTTCTTTTATTAATGGGTGAGTTCTTTTGTCTACATGTAGGTCTTCTGATGTGGCTTGACTTGAAGTGGGCTCGGCGTCGCGCGTTGCGTTTGGCGTTCTTTGCAGGGCGGTGTGGTTTTCTCGCAGTATGTGGCTTCTGATCTGAACAGTGATTGTTGCATCTTTTGTTGCCATAGTCACTGGTTTCTGGGGCGATGGTTTCGCACGTTGTGCCGGTTCAGGTGATAAGTCGTAGCTTTCCAGTGATGTCTGTTCTAGTGTGGCGGCCATGCGTGGACGTAGTTGATTGGCATGACGACATTCCACGGCTTCATTCACGAGTACGTCGTATACTGTATTTCGGAGACGATGTCCTGGGAAGTTCTCTGCCGTTGATCGTCCTTCGGGTGAAGATGAGTTGGTGTGCTGCGGTAGGGTAGCAAAAATTTCTGTATGTTGTTGTTTCGGATTCCTTCAGCTTTTCCAGTCCACGTTTGAAAGTGTCGACGAATCTTTCGACTTGTCCATTCGATTGTGGATGGTACGGTGGACTGCGTATATGGACGATCCCATTCGTTTTGCAGAAGTTCTCGAATTCCAATGAAGTGAATTGGCTTCCATTGTCCGAAACTAAGATTTCGGGATATCCATATCGGGTGCACACTCTGTTTAGTTGCCGTATTGTAGCCTTGCTTGTGGTTGAAGACATTTCCATGATTTCTGGCCATAGTATGCATCCACTCCACTATATAATGAGGAACGTCTTTCCATTAATTGGTCCTGTGAAATCCACATGAATACGTGACCATGGTTTCTGTTCGTATGGCCAGGAGAATAGCTGTGTCTTGACTGGTGCTTTTGCCGCTTCTTGACAGCTACTGCAGGTTCGAACATAATCTTCTATGTCCTTGGTGATATTTGTCCAGTAGACATATGAGCGGGCTAGGCTCTTCATTCTTGTTCCGGGGTGTCCTTCATGTAGAAGTTTCAGAACGCGGTCCTTGAACTTCGGCGGAATTACAATTCTTGGTCCAAAGAAAAGGCAGTCGTCTTGAGCAGTAGGAACGTGCAGAGACTGAAGTAAGATCTGATCGCCGGCGTAGGTTTCTTTGGCCATTTGTTTTCACGAACGTATTGGACAACGCTCTTCAGCGTGTTGTCTGTGAGACTTCTTCCTCAGATCCTGATTCATGTCCATGGAAATCCTGTGCTTCACCGCCTTAGGATTCGGATTCAGGCATCATTTGAAGGCGTTTGCAAATGATCATCTTTCTGTTGCTTTCCTTCTGTCGGCAATAGTCGTGATCAAGCATCCGGCGTTGTCCGAAATATGTGGTTTTCCTGTACAACTTCAATCTGAAGTCATACCCCACGAAGTTTCAGGACGCAGCCGAGTATCGATTTGCTGTATACAGCTGGCATAACCTTTCTTGCTTCCAAATATAGTGACAAGCGGTTTATGGTCTGTGAGGAGAGTGAATTGGCGTCCCAGTAGATATCGATGAAATTTGCGGACTGCATAGACCAATGCAAGTCCTTCCTTCTCGATCTGACCATATTTCTTCTCTGCTTCTGTGAGAGTTCTACTGGCGTGGCTGATTGCTTTCTCTGATCCATCTGCGAAGCGGTGCAGGATTACGGCTCCAATGCCATAGTCAGAAGCGTCTGCTGCAACAATGAGATCCAGTTGTGGGTCATAATGTGTGGTCATAACCATAATGAGCAGGAGTGGTGAGACCAAAATTTCTTTGGCCTTCTCAAAAGCGTTCTGACATTCGTTTGTCATCTTACAAGAGGGCGTTCTTCTCCGAAGAGGCGTCGAGGGGAGCGCGAAGTTGTTGGCATATTTCAGGAATGAATGTTCCGTAGTAGTTCAGCATTCCGAGAAACGAACGAAGTTGTGCGATATCCTTCGGCTCTGGCATTTCTGTGATTGCTCCGAATGTTTTCGGATTGGCAGATGACCATTCATCGATGATGTTTCCAAGATACTTGATCTCTGACATCATGAAATGGCATTTTTCTTCTCGCACTCGGAATCCGTATAGCTCGATTCGTTGGAGAAGTGCTTCCAGGTTTTGGCGATGCTCTATAGTAGTGCGTCCGGTAACGATTATGTCGTCCAGATAAGCTGCGACGCTGCAATTCTGCTATCATGGAATCGGTAATCTGTTGGAATATACCTGGAGCAGATTTTCCTCCAAACGGTAGGCGTTATAGCGGAAAAGACCAAGATGTTCTTGATGTGAGTATTTCCTTAATCATACCAGAATTATCCCACGGTCAGTTATCATTTTTCGAGACGAACTCATCGTCCACTTCGATTTGTAGGTATGCATCTGCCAGATCGATCTGTGAGAAAAGCTGTCCACCGTTGAGCTTGGTAAAGACTTCCTCCGTTGTTGGTAACGGATGTTGATGAAGTGATAAGGCGTCATTCAAACCGGTGGAGAAATCCGCACATAATCGGATTGCTGCCATTGCTT
>MU956086.1:0-10758 GCA_036418165.1 Cooperia oncophora | reverse complement strand
TCTCATTTATATGGCGCTCAGAAATTTTTTATTGGAAAGCCTCCCTGATTTATTGCAAAGCTCATGGTCATACCGAATTTGGTGGTAAATACAGAAAAAGTCTTCTAGAAAAAAGTTCCCGTTTGGTATGATGTACCTTAGGGGGAAGTTTTGAACTGCCTTGTGGGGTTGGTGGTAAATTTACCAACCAGACAGTTCAGACACTTCACCCTGTGCTACCTACATCCTCGGCTCTCGAATCCCATCAAAGGGGTCTTATTTAGGTTTCAAACTGCCTATTTCCGCAGTTTTTCAGAAAATCCCTCCACATTTCCTCCGAAAGTGTGTAAGGGTCGGGGGAAGGGAAGTATACAGGTTTAGTATATATGTTTTTTTGAGGAAGGGGCAATTTTTGTTTTTTTTTCCTCGTTTCAGTAGTGTTCTGTATACCTCCTCTTGCGCCCAGCGTAAACTTTTCAATTTGGAAGTGTGGGTGATAGGGTCGTAAGGACCATACTTTGGAAAGAGTTTCTATCAGAATTGGACAAAATTTTGGCGAGATGCGCTCCTTCCCCCCCCCCCTCCTTCCCACGGAATTTCCTCTTTTGGTACGAACTCACCCCCACCCTGTCTCCCATCCTACCTACAATGTTACCGAATTTTCCAAATTTCCTCCACTTTTAGGGAGGTTTTTCTGGGCAATTTTCTACTTTTCCTTTTGAACGCGGCGGTCGCAGGGTGGGGGGAGGGAAGCATATATAAACAGGAGAAACTGAGAAAAGTCAATGACCTGAACCATTTTTTAGGTGAAAGGTACCCCTTCCCCTCCCTCTAGCGACCAAGTGTGCTCGCCCCCCCCCTCCCTCACTGGGGATTGGGGATTTCCACGCGTACACGTGCCCTGGTTGAGTCTGTTTTGAAGTCGAAGTGACACTGACATTTTCTCCATCCCTATGGTGTTCCCTGTGGTCAGCCGGTGGCCCGGTTTTGAACGGTAGTTGCCCTTGAATATGGAAGAACCAGCCCTGATTCTCTAACTAGTTTGTGCTGGGACCCAGTATTTGGGCTAAAAATCCACATCTTCGCTCTTTACAACTCCGTGAATTTAGGTTGCTCATTTGAAGCTTTTTTGAAATCGGGTGGCCTACCGTAATTTTCCATCCACGAAAATCCTAAAACGGAGGTAAAAGCCTATGATATCCCCCACTCACGGCATTTACGCAATGTAGTATGATGACCAAACTGGATCATCCAGGGAAAATTCGCAGGTGGACGACCAAGTAGAGGCGATCGAGTGTCCAGTGCATACCCACATCGCCTCAGTCCTTGCAGAGGGATGAGATTACTTGTTAGTATTCGAATGCTGATGGATAGTGTTCATTCAATCTGTACCGTCAGATTTGCTATGTTGTAAACATTGCTCCGTTGAATCACCGTCAAAAAATCCGCAAGTATATTGTTTTGATCATTTTCTCGCATCCGCATATGCTTTTTTTTACCCTTGGAATCCAAGGGAAAACTGAGGTCAGTATGGCTTGGTTGGGCATTATTATTAGGTTCCCATCGATCACTGCCTACTGGCTAAAAAATGTGAAGACGTGTAACGCAGTTACGCGCAATTATGCTACGACACGCACGAGAGTTAATCTCTCCCACAAATTAGTCTAACCACGAAACAAGTCTCACACAGATGTGCGTATATAATCTAACCAAAAGGTACCTACACAAGTGCAACATAGCACAACCACAAGCCAAACACGACACCTAAAAATGTCTTGAGAAACGGAACCGATCTGAAATTCTCCTTACCATCCGCTGTTTTCTTTGTAAAGATATGATGACAGCTGCCACAGTTCCTAGTTACGCTCTGATATTTATCCAGATGAAATTCGGAGAGGTCGCCAGATCTATCACTCAATTTTTCAAAAATCGATTACTCGACCTCCTACCAACAAGGTTTTCCCATACAGAACCTTGGATCAATTAAACCTAGAGTGGCCAAACGTCCTCATTCCTTCCCGCTTTTTCATCCTCTTCCTTTTAGGCTTCAGGGGCCACTTGCGCCACATACTTCTTCAATATTCACCATTCACCGGTGCATAACGTACAGTTTGTACCCTCTCAAGCACTCTTTAACCTTCAATCTCTGAGTCTTCTCCGCACTGGAAATAGGAGATGCCATAGACAGTCCCGATTGTGTCTGTAGATAAGAATCGCGTGTGTATTGTTTGATTTTGCGGTGATGTGCGGTGAGATGGGGGGAGAGAGGAGACAAGGAATACATCGATCACAGTTGCGGCTCGATCAAAGGCAGCGCAACAATCGCTCTTTCAATGTTTCTTTCAACTTTGACTTTTAGCAATTTGGTCCCTGTCTCATGTTCACTGCTTTGAGCCTTTCAGGAGCATTTTAACCTTCTTCAGGGAATGCGGTAGACCTGCCTTTATGGGGCCAGTAGAGTTGAAAAATATAAATTTGAATGATTTTCCCATCTCCAGTGGCAGTTTGGAAGCCCGAATGAGCTTCACCGATGAGAGGCTGCAAAAAGCATCTCATCTGAACGTCGGCCCAAGTGTCGCATACGTACTTGAGCAGCACTTGTTGAGAGGTAAAAGGAGTTTTTTCCACAGGCGGCGGTCTTTTCCTATTTCCTGGCAAGAATCAGACGGTTCCGGAAAAAACGCTCGTCCCAGGCTTCACGCAGGCTTTGTGTTTTGGTGGTTTTTAACTTTTTTCTTCGGATGACTTCCCTACTCTTTCATTTTCCCACTACTTACCAACGGCTGGTAGTTTGTCTTCAACCCGCAATTTTTCAGTCTGCAGACATGCGAATAGGGAGTGATCGGTGATTTAGTGTCAATTTTCTTCTCGTGGTCCCCCCCCCCCCTTTGTTCGTGCTTCTGGTTGGATTGGTCTGATGGAAAGAATATGGCAATCGAGAGCTTCCTTAATGAGATGAAAACCGAAAACCAGAACGTTGCTGGATTTTGATTAATGTCACCCCTGGGGTGCGATTCATGATTGGATGCTGCAGCGTGAGCGGGAGCATGTGAAGAAACATAAATGTCAGAGCATTACTCTCTTTGGCTTGGGCAAATGTGGTGACAAGCAGTAAAAACCTCCCAGAAAAGTTAGTGAGCCATCCTTTCCTTCTCCTTACCCACTCAAGCACAACCCGTTCGTTGAGGGTCCCCAAAAACGATGTGATTTGCTTTTTTCGCGACACTTAGAATTTGTACATATTCTCGCGATTCTAACTTTGTTAGCGACAGGGGTGGGTGGCGTCGTGTGGTACCGGCTCGAGAACGTTAATGTTCTCCACATGACAACAACTGAGAAAGAGTGAGATTCGTTGTCAAAAGAATGTGATGGGTGAGCAGGAGTCTTGATCCCAAACGAGATTCGAACCTGCATGACACGAGTTCTGATCGAGTACGCTATCCGTCTTGCCACCAGTGTTAATAGCCTTTTTGAAATGCTGAATGCAGCTGGCTTTTATTCAAAACTCGAATGGGTGATGATGGTGCGGCGATCGTTGTGCCCAGAATGTAAAAAAAAACCGCTAACTGTCTCGCAATATTGTATGGGCCCTTCAGTAGCCTGTGATTAGGGGGAGGCGAAGGAATGTTGACGGGTGATGAGCCACTCCAGGCATTTTAATGTTTCACAAACGATGTGTATTCACCCATTCCGGATCTTTCTCCCCCTCGAAAATTGTAGGCTTCGTGGCGCTGACGCGAAACTAGCACCTCCAAGGTACAGAGCGCCCCCGCCCGACGGCTTTCTGTGTCACAGAGTATCTATCGTATCTTTGCAATACTGCAATACTGTTGTTAGCAACTTGTTGAGTAATTTCTGGCTTGATTGACCTTTGCGGGGTCGATCCAGGGAGTATTAGGTCGTTGCAAAAGAAATGCAGGATTTCGTTTTTTTGTATTAATACTTATTTTATTCCAATAAAATGTAAGTGTTATATATCATTCGAAAGCTTATCTAATGCTCTTTCTAAATGATACTTCAAGATTGGTTGTAATTCTTTTTAGAGGCCACAAAATCGTTGAAGGCGTTTTTGACATCGTCTTGGTTTTTGAAGCCTTTCTCTCTAAGATAGTTGTCCAGATGCTTGAAAAAGTGGTGATCGGTGGGCGACAGGTCTGGTGAGTATGGTGGATGAGGCAGAGTTTCATAGCCCAATCCGTTTATTTTCTGGAGGGTAAATTGTGCAAAGTGTGGTCGGGCATTGTCGTGGAGAAGAGTCCGGAATCGTGGAGTCCCTTCATATTGACCAACCTTGGGCACATGCGTTAAGGCTTCTGATGCATTTCGTCGATTTGTTGACAGTACTTCTCTGCCGTAATTGTAGTCACCACGGATTCAGGAAAGCTGTGTATGATGAGCCGGCGGCCAGACACAAAGCATGGAAGTTCCTCTTCAAGGCTGGGTCTGCCACAGCGAAACTTCTGGAACCAACGTTGGACCGTAGATTCGTTGATACTTCCTTGACCCCAAACTTCGTTGATGTTCCGAGCTGTATCGGCAGCGTTTCGTCCTAGCTTGAACTCATAGAAGAAAATAGTGCGAAATTCACGTTTCGACATCTGCAATAAAATGTCAATAAAAATTATAATAAAATGAATTACAACCAATCTTGGAGTATCATTTAGAAAGAGCATGAGATGAGCTTCCGAATAGTATGAACACTTCATATTAAAGTAACATTATTATTGGAATAAAATAAGTATGAAATACAAGCAAGCAAAATCTGCATTTCTTTTGCAACGACCTAATATTATGCAGTGTAGCCTCGATTCCTTCACCTCACTCATTATGGATTTGACACAGCTTCCCAAAAATCAGTTTTTAAAGTGTCTCGCGTCATTATTTACGTAGCTTTGTTAGTGTTTATTCTGTTCTGCTATGTTCCTTCCAACCCTGCAACCGTTGCCATGATTTGGCAGCTATGCAGTGGGATTCCCGCTGTGGACATGAGGATTTTTTATCCTAGGTCCAAAAGGCTATGGAGCTTAGAGGATGGTGAGCTAGTTTAAAAGACGGTACTCATAGTTTGATTATGCTAGTTCCACCTTTGCACAAAATTTGGACCCCTCAACCTCACTTACTAGGCAAGAAGTTCGCTCAATCTTTAGAAACTGCAAGTTCCTCCCCTGTTCTTCAATCTCTGCGACGGTTAGCGCCCTACGCCCTAGAACCAGCTTCAAGCTCTTCTTCGCTGTTGCAGGAATCTGACTAACCATTAATTATGTTGATACGTATGTGCTGAGAGAGACTAGAAATCGATTTCAGAGGTGCTTTGACGCTTGACGACGCTTTTCTGGATCGTCCAACGATTGCAGCTTATATTTTGCTTTGTTTTTTTTTTTTTTATAACTTGTATAACTTTTTTCCTATTCTTGGCCAAATTACGCTTTATGGGGACAGCTCTGCTGCACCAACGCCATCTCATGGTAGTCAGAGCCCGTAATATGTTGGGGTGTCCCCAGCGGGTCTTGGGTGCTGGAGGGAGGATGGGTCCTATTTGGACTGAGGAATTTTTACTGATAGTTGGTTTGTTTCTAATTCACGCGCTATACTCATCGCTGGAAGACTCCCGTGGGGGGAGGGTCGTATTCGCCCCTCGCTTTGAAAGGGGCTGGATGTGCCTCACCCGGTTGGCGGTGCAGCCAAAATCCTACTCAACTATCATCTTACCATTAGTTCGCTGAATTTGGTAGTTTGGTGGCGACCTCTTTCCCCCTTCCCCTCCCTTCCCCCCCTCTCCGCTGGCCTTGCCCGCCCGCTGGACGGAAATTTTCCCCATCCAGAGGATCCAGAGGACGTGCCCTGTTGATAGTTCCTTTGCACGCTCATTCGAATTCAATGCATCGAATATATTAGTACTGTGGGCAGATGTCGCAGTGAAGCTGAAGTGGCCCGAGCCCTATATTTGGGAATTTAACCCGAATGAGCAGCTGCTCTCATATATTGCCTTAGACCAAAGGAGCCGCTTCACTTCAATGAACATATTGAATTTTCGGGTCCATTCATCTGGTTTAATCAGGATTCCATTAGTTTTCTCGTTAAAGTTGTCTGTTTTCAAGTGTTTCGCTACCTTCCAAGCCAAACGCTGTGCTCTATCGATTTCATCTTCCGCATTTTCTCATGGATGTTGCCTTTTGCGCTAACGAGTTCGAACTTCTCCATTATAGCCGTGACGCGGGGTTTCGCCATCAACTCATTTTGAGGCTGTTTTGTTGGCTTCTTCTGGGAACAGTGCCTAGAAAACATAGTAGTACATTGTTTTGTTGAAAAATTTTGCCCCCTTCTCAACCATTTTGATCCCAGGTTTCCTTTTTTTTGTTGAAACAGTCATTCATGAATTATTTTGAGCCTTGGTTACGAACAGAACATTCACTTTCAACTGCGTGCCATTCGGTGCCAACAAGCGCCTATTTGCTCCCAAGTTCCTGTTTAGGGTTATTTAGGTCTGTCGGCCAGAAGGAGGGAATGGGTACCGATCCCGAACAGCTATTAGAACAAGACGGCGGCAGTGAAAACGATATTACCTCATGGCTCGTGACATAACTTTCCAGTCTAGACCCATGTTGTTTCTCTGTTTTCGACCGTACTTTCCAAGGCTTGGGAAAGTTCATAGTGCGAGAATCACCTGACAGTAAGGAGTTTACGAGACTCCTCATTGCCTTTTCTTGTCTTCTTCTTTATAGTAAAACCATTCAAGGAAATTTAGTTGCTGATCGGCTGGGAGGAGGCATTTTGCACTTTCGCTACTTCGTTTTGGTAGTCCATGAACAATAGGTTTCACCAAAGTGAGACTATTAAACCCCTGCGGCGCTGAGAAGCGTTACCGGTGACCCATTTTAAGAACAGGAATTTACGGGTCTATACAAGGTGGCCTGTACAACCTTGTCTGAGTAGCTCGTGATGCCCCTACGAACCCATACATCGCCGAATTTGTCTTTATTGGATGAAGTATCCTGCTTGGGGATTATTTTTTCCCCAGACAGCCCATGAAGAGTTTTCTGTGAACCTATAGGTTTCAGTAAATGCCTAGGTATTTAATCATCGCGCAGAGGGATTAGCCTGACAACTGCCCTTGCGCCGTGAAGGGAATTAAGGGATTATAACGCTCTCAATGACACCAACGGATAATGCGCGTCTCGCTCCGTACGAATGTGGGGGAGCAGCAACGCTATGTAGCGCAACCGTTTTAGAAGTATTGTGGACTAAAGTTTTCTGGGTAGTGTTTTTTGAAAGCTGCATTCCATTACATGACTGAGAAGGTAGTTCCTCATTTCTGAACTGTGTTTCTTTCCTCGAAAGTTCCTCTGGCGCCAGACTTTGTCTTTCACAGCTTGGTCAGATGCAGGGCTCTAGAGAATTGAAACTAATGTAACTTCCTTAAAATAGGCGCAGGAGGGTAGAAATTGCGATTTTCGGGGACAAACCTGATTGTTTTCTGAATTGATTATGATGGAGAGGCCAGCTACTGCCTTACCGGTGCAGTAGCTAGCACACCTGTTTGAGAAGAAGTAAAGTGCGAGTTAGAGTCCTGCCTGAGGTCAAGACTTTTGCCTGTGACTCAGCTCTCTTGGGCTAATGTACTCCTTGTTTTGACCTAGTTTTCGACCTCAGGCGAATTCTTGAACCTTGTGCTATGTTGGCTGCGAGCTTTCATTTGGAACAGTCATGTGTCGCGCGGCTGAGTCGCTGGTGTCGCGCACTATAAACGCTGCCTAATGAAACCTTCAGTGTTTTGGCTTAGAATCCGCTCTCCATTTGAACATCGCTACTCAACTTCGACGAGTGTTTTCTCATTCTCTTCGAGGAATTAGATTTGTCCACTGCGGAAACTATCGAGCAGCCCGGCGAAGGTTTTTGAGTAGTTTCATGCTGTACGTGAAGAATTCTCTAATTTTTATTTCACGCATGTCTTTTTTATCACTTGAGCGCCAATGGCACTTGCCAATTTGGTATGATAAGTGGATAATAGAACGTCTTAGCTCGCTAGCTGGGCGCGCTTGGTTTTTACACTGTGTAGATACACTCGAAATCCCAGAGATGGGGTAGGCGTGGCTGCGTTTTTCAACTAAACGTGGCGGTTACTGTGCTTTTGGAGAAATATTTCCATTTTGACACAATTGTGGTCGTGTCTCCATCCAATACAGAACAAGATGACAGTTGTCTCAAACTGAAGAATCCCACGAGTGACCCTTTCTGTGCCGTGCTCAAATGCCCGCCTACTCCATCTCAGGGATAGATATACCTATAATCGAGACATCTTCGCTGTTTGTGTTCAGCAGGACAAGTTCAAGTTCCGTGAAAATTCTCTAAAATCTGGTAAATTCACGCTAGGTTGCTTAATTGTGGCCAGGCCGTCTCATCTGCTCAAACCTGGGTTTCACACTCAGCGTCGTGTACAGATTTGAGTCCTGGCTGAGCCGATGCGTTTCGCCCACAGTTCAGCACTCTTGCGATAATTCTTCAGGGGGAAGGTGCAGGCAGCTTTGTGTGAAACACGTCTTTTTTTCCGTTGCGAAAGGAAGGGGGGGCAGAGTCGTAGCAAAAGCAAAATTTCCGGGGAAAGTAAAGAGATTTCCGGTAAATTCTGGAACACCGTAAAAAGTGGTAGGAAGTTGGGGAAATCTAAGAAATTTTCCCGTTCACCATGTGCTACGGTTTGCCCTCACTAGAATTCGAGTCTTTGGTTTTTAGGCAAACTCTTCCTCCCCATCAAAGAGTTTGGCGCTGTTGAGTTCGTATTGTAATTAAAGGCTCCTTGTGCAGAACCAGGATAACCATGATGGAGATAAGGACTTTTGTCCAGGCCTAACAGAAGAAGAAGTTGCGGGTTGGCTGGAACATTTCAGGGTTGGTAGCTCTATTCGGATGACGTTGAACAAAGTGCCCTTTAAAGGGCCCCCCGAAGGTTATTAGCGCCAGTGCCATCGCTTTTAGAGGTTCGGGGTGTAACCACACAGTTCTAATTTGACCGTCAACGAATTGTTTTGGGCCCTATAGAATGTACATCTTAAAACCCTTGAAGAAGTACATTGTGAGCGCACAAGTCCTCTAAAGTCCTCTTTCATCTTATGCACCAAGATTATGGATCGCTATTTGAAAGTAGAGAGAAGGAACTGCAAATCCTTTTTTTCATTTCAGCGGTCACAATATGTAGGTTCTGTACTATGCATAAAAGTAGATCAAAGAACAAACTTTGGTTCGCAAGAAAATCGCTCCACCCGAATTTTCGTTGCCCCTGGGAAAACCAATTTTTCAGCGGAACGTCAAATTCGCCACTATTACTTTCAATTCATGCAGCAGACATCAGCGACATGAATGACCTTTACCCGGCTACCATGTTCATGCACCAGCAGAGATTTTTCGAATGTTTGCGTCAAATTTTTTTTGTTTTTTTTTGTGCATAGGAGGGAGCACCCTTGTAATTTACAAGATTCCTTCCTTCGAACGTTACTCTCCAGTGATTTTCCTGTCTGTGCCTATTCACTGTTTGTCAAGAATTATCCTAATAATGGGCGCTAAGTAGGGGGCCCACACGCCGCGTCTCTGAATCCTTTTGCCCGAAACGGCTCAGGCTCAGAGCGCAGACAGCCAGAATCGCCGAGGTATAGTCCCGCAGAGAAGGGGGGGGGGTTCTCTGCGGGACTATACCTCGGCGATTCTCTCACGAAGCTAGAGCATTGATTAGGGGAAGGCCTACGGAGCTGCTTGTGAATACACCTCTTCACCTACTACGCCAGCTCTCAGGAATGATGGCAAAACGCTTCTCGTCGAGGACTCGAACCTGGGCCGCGTGTGTTTTCGAGATCTCTCTCCATCGCGAACTGTAAAATAAAGTGACAGTTTTCCTAATAATATAAGTTTTTAATAAATTACATCTCACGGGAGGAAGTGTGTGTGATGTCGGTGCCGCATCACACGCGCTTAGTTTGTCACTGCGTGGGTCAGACTCCAGATGAAGTTCACTCGGCTATCAGCTTCACTGCATGATTAGTGCTAGGGTTCTCTAGGGGGATGGCGTGTTGATGGGCTGTTCCCTATGAAACAAATCGCGGTCATAATGCCTTCATGATTTTTAGTGGAAGTAGAATGTGTGGCGTATCTTATAGATCCATGACCAGCGATAAAGTTGCCAGCTGTATAGCCTGGCTCACTAGTTAGTCGGAGGCCTAAGGTGTTTTTTTTTATACCAGCGGTTGTCAAGTTCTCGGTTGACAGCACCTTTGCTATGCATGTTTCTTGAGGTTTTTGGCCGTCTCTTACATCACATATCTTCTCTCGTGCCCCTTCCAGCTGTCATTGTCACAAACAATTTCTTTTGGTGAGTACTGCAATCTAACGGTTTGTTTGCCTTGCCATTTTGGTAGGCATTTTTCTGGAAACATGCCTTCTCCGCTATCGAAAGCTCCTTTGCTTCATGGTCGTTTTTAGTTGGCGATTTGTTGACAGAGTAATGTCGAGGCGTCCGCCCTCTCATACTAACCATATTGCTGTCTCCCCTCTATTTTCCTTTGTGCAACACATTTCTGATAAAACAGATTTATATGCTGACAACCTTGGCAGGAGGGGGGGGGTATGCAAAGACTGCTGGAAATTGGATTCTCGCAATGGAGGTATGGGCGTCTAACCTAAGCCTAGAGTGAGGCGCGCTTCAGTGAAGCTTCTATGGTTGATGCTTCTATTCTGACGACCTCACTCCCAGTTTTACACATGAACTCCTTAGAGCTCCTCCCCTCACCCCCC
>MU956085.1:0-11292 GCA_036418165.1 Cooperia oncophora | reverse complement strand
TCATCTTCTGTCCGAGCATTCAGAGGAAGGAAAATAGGGAAGGATGAAGGAAAGAAAGGCAGAGCAAAGCTCCGTGGTCGACAGATATCCTGAGACCCTGCGCCCGGGTTGTCCTCTCCTAGGGAGCAGTATGTATTTGCGTCAAGACAAGGGTTTCACAGCGAAACAGCATTCAGCGGTAGAGAGAACTAGAAGTGACATGCCGCAGACAAATATTGGTTATGGTTAGGCATGCGGCTAGCCGTGCGACACTTTTGACCGGAGAAAGCACCTCACTGCGGCTGCGTACTTGCTCACCCTCCCTCTACTCGGCAAAAACCAGTATCCACAGAGGTGAGAGTACAGTTTGTTTTTGCGGATGCTTGACCCTGTTGTAATTTCAGGGGCGTCTCACAGACCATTTTCTGTCGTTATTGGCGTCATGTTTATTGGATGCAAACTGCCGTGTGCAGAAACTGGAAATGGAAGTCGACTCTCTAGATACCGTTAACTCGGCTGTGCTTTTACGGTTCCTTCGCGCCGCTGAGCCTACATCAATCTCAATCTTTATAATAACGATATCTGACTACCTCACTCAGCATTCACTGAGTCCAGAAGTTCTTCAATTTATTGTAACGAGACAGCGCATTCTTTTTAATCTCTGAAAATCGTGATGGTCTTCCTGTTCCAATAGACGACAGTATTCTCGCACAGATCACTGCTACTGACTTCGTAATCCGCATCTCGAACATGGTGACCATCGACGGCTTGAAATCGTTTCTCGAGGTCAGTTTGACACGTTTTTCGGCGCTGTTCGCCTTGTCGAGGGGAGGGGGGGGGGAGCATTAATCGCCAGTTTCTTCACATGTCTCATGTTGGTGTATGGTTACCTCAGCTTTACAGGAGTTTACAAGTTTCCACAAGTTGACTGAGGAGGCCTCGCTAAGGGGAAACGGACAGGACAATCGTAATGTGTCGGTCGTGGCGCGCGGCGCTTCATGCGGCTAAACTAGTACCAAGGGGAGGCAAGACTCCATCGCGGGCGATACAAAGCTTTCCCATCCTTTCAGCCCTCGAACTCAGACAGCCAAGCAAGACAACACCTCTGTCGAGCGCGACGTCGCTCGCGAACCCACCAATGTGGCATATTGCAATTGTCTTGTCACATACCATTTTCTAGCTCAACGATTGGGTGTAGATCGTTCTTTCCCAGTCGCAGCATCGTGCGTACAAGGAGAGTATTTCACTCAGGAGACGCAGACGCTGAACGAGTCGACGCGCCGTAGCCCTACTATGTTGAGCGGATGGGTCCTGGTGCGAATGCTATTTGCGCCACCTCCTTGCAACGCTAATACTGTCGCACTTGCCGTGACTGCCCAAATAAGTAAAGCGCCGTTTACCCTACCATTTAACAATACATGTCTCCTCACACTCGGCTGGGAACTAGTACCTTCCAACCTTCCCTCCCTCCCCCCCCCCTTCTCCTAACGCGAAGAGCTCCAATTTTTCTGCAGTGAGAACGGTTAAAAATTAACTCTTGTTTCAGCGTGTGGGAAGCGGAAAGCAGAAGGTGTTTTCTGGGGTAATCTACACTGATTTATTCTCTAGTGGAAACACACTCCCAGTAGTTCCTAATGTTGATCTGTATATGGGAGAAGAAGGCATGGTGTTTATGAACGATGAACCATGAACCATGTTTTTCTTAAAACGCCCCATCTACATTAGCGCTCATTATTCACTTTGACCTGATCTGCCGACATAATAGCCACTCTCAAGAAGCCGGCGGTCCCACCATTCGAGCGTAAAAAACCGCAATGTTCACAAATATCTGTTAATACTATTTTTGCAATAATGCGGATATTCGCTGGGACATTTATTGATTGCTTGACGTTTCGGCCAAAGTGTCATCCTCAGTCCAGCGCAGCAATTCTGGACCTCTGGAGTGTGGAGCGACGAGCTCTGCTTCATTACACTATGCAAACCCTGGTGGCGCTAACGTAGTTGGGAGGGGCCACGCGGCTCGCGGCGAGCGATGACTCATCTGCTCTTCTGCTCCCTCCTCGGCAAAATAGAAGTAATTTCGTGTTTAGGACATGAATATAACTTCGCCCTAGCTATATTCAAAACAGTTAACAATGAAAGCGCAAAGAAACAGTTTTAGGCTGCAAGGTTCTTGCCTAAACTACAAAATTTTGTTGCATGTTTGTCGTTGACTGTTATTGTTGACTACAAAAAATCAAATTTTTAGCTTCTGTGGAATTCTTCAGCAAGTTCCCGGTGAATCTTGTTTGTTTTATTCTGATTTGGCTGCTAGATTCGCGTTTCAAGTATGCCGATGAGTGAAGAGCCGATGAGTCATCACTCGCCGCGAGCCGCGTGGCCCCTCCCAACTACGTTAGCACCAACCTGGTCGTCTGCTTTATTGACCGTGGCGTCGTTGCGTCCCCCCGCCCCCACTCCATCAACCGCAGCGTTGCCAACAATTAACGTGATAATTGTGGTGATAGCAAGTAACCCAGCGCCACCACAGCATCGTTTTACTATAAAGTATGTCTATACTTTGCGTTAAGGTCTTAAGCGTATGAAAGCGTTCTGAGGGACTAGGAAAGTGTAGGCTCACCGATGTGCGCTGAAAATGCTGACGCTAAGTATGGACACACTCCTGGGGCTACTGGATGAGTCCTTGAGGAATACGCTCTTGAAACGTTTGGTCATCAGTGAATTTTCCACCAGTCATTTCACGTTTGCGAAAATATAACTTGTTCTTGTATGTACCCTCCCCTGTTTTTTTTTTATTTTCCGTGTGACACTTTTCTCACAGCTGTATCTGAAGAGCTATATTTGTCCTCATGATTTGCATGTTAATTTAGTGAATAAACTTTAAACTGTGAATAGCTCCCATATGAATCCCTTAGACTGGTGTACAGTTCAACAGATATCTTTTTGAAGTGAAGGTTTCAGAAATTGGCGTATTCGGGAGGGGAAGGGCACAAGCCCTCTGTGTCGCTCACCCTGACCGAAGTTCAAAGCACACAGCTCTCGGAGTCGTCGTTACACAGGTTTGGTGGCCGTCTTCTTTTTAGCCTGAGCCTTGGTTAAGGAAGATCGCGTTCAGAGTTCGTGATGGCGCTATCGACTTGCGCGATTACTCGGTGAGAGATTGCAGTAATCGCACAGCCAATTTGGCTCCATAATATGGTCCAGCATAGGCTGTTTTTTAGCAACCAAAGAAAACTCTACTCTGGAACCCTTGCTACTGTATATTTTGCAATGAGGGGTTTCCATGTAAAGATTCGTGGCCGCCTGCTGTACGAAGACTGAGAAAAGATCAATAGTTTCGTTGCGGTGGAGTTCCTGTAACCAGGGATGCACTATACGCGCGATCCTGGCAGCCACGCAGTTGTTGCACAGGTGATTTTTCCATCGTGCGACTGGATCGCTCCCATCGCGAAATCTATCGAAAACACATGTTAGGTAGGCGTTCAGACTTCGCGACGGTAGCGCCTCTGACGCGCGTTCGAACACGCGGCTGAAGGGCTGCCGTCGCGAAGTCTGAACGCTGCCTAAGATCGTCGTACGTTTGGAGACCCCCAGTATTAGGTCGTGCTTGAACGCTGGAGAAGGGTGGGGGAGGGTCGTATTTGATGTGGGGAGGTTTTCCTCCGATTATTGAGTTTTTCCGTTTCACTCGCGCTCTATACCTATCTAACTGGCAGCTCGGAAAATTTGCGCTTCTGATAGTGATCAGAGGTGCCTGCTCACACTCCCAGCGCTTTCGCCTCGCTTCGCACCACTAGTAGAGTGTTCACGGAATTTTTCGGATGACACTGGTAAATTAGCGTAGGCAATGTGCGGGAAAATTCGATGAAACTCTCCTAGTCAAGAAGGCCTCCGGTAGACAATAGGCTGCCCTTGCCCTCAGACAGCCCAAATAAGTTACGATACTAGTTAGCCGAACTAGTAGCGTTAGACTATGCGGTTAAAAAGGATACTTTTATTTTTATCTGAAAGTTTTATTCACCTGAAGAAGAGTTCTCCAGCTTTTCCTCGAACAGGGCACATCGTTAGTTGGTGATTTCGGTCGAGCCTGTACGACAGTCCCTCTAGTTCCCTCCTCTGGTCGAGCTGTCGAGCGAAGAGACAAAGACAACACAGGAAAACACAGGAAAAGACGTGAAAACTCCACAACGGGAAAAAATTTCCCGAATACCGCGAAAGCAAATATACTCGAGATCCCTGAGATCGGGTAGGCGGGGCTGCATTCTTCTACTTAACCTGGAGGTGTCTATGCTTCTGGTGAGATATTGTCATCTTGAAACAACTGCTGTCATGTCTCGTTCAGCACAGAATGAGTAACAGTTGTCCCAGATATACTCTTCATCCCTGAGACGGGGTAGGCGTGGCATTCGAACATGGCACAGAACTGGTTACTCGTGGGATATTTCAATTTGAGACAACCGCCATCTTGTTCTTTGTTGGACAGAGACGTGACCACATTTGGGGTCAAAATGAAAATATCTCTCCAAAAGTATAGCACCACCACGACGTTTAGTTGAAGTACGCAGCCACGCCTACCTTATCTCAGGGATTTCGAGTGTAGGAATGCTCCACGAGTAACCAGTTCCGTGCCATGTTCAAATGCCACGGCTACTCTGCTCCAAGGATAAGGAGTGTAAGCGCCCCCCCCCCCAACAACGACTGAATACGACCACCCTTTATAGCGTTCGTAAATCAAGAAAGATCAATTATCAAGAAGTTCTCTTACACCAAATACGACCTCCCCCATGTTGGGAATCACCAATGGCCATGTGCCCTGTTATCGAATTCCCAACGCAACAATTTTTCTCACTGCAAAAACGACCATCCCTTTGAAATCCCCCAACGATGTGCATAGCGCCCGTGAAACAAGGAATCGAGTAGTAAAAAAATTTCTCGGACCAAATAGGGCACATCGTACGAGGGGGACCCCTGCTACGGATTCCCCCCGAACGACGTGCTATGTCTTGGTACACCCTCGGTTCCACACCATCCATAACCCTGGGCGTCTTCGTAGGTTCTCCCAACTTTCCATCACTTGAACTTTCCACCATTGTTCGATCAAATTCTCCTGTTCTCGATGCGCTGATCATGAATATGACATCCTTTTCGAGCGCTGGCGCCATTTGCGCCATTCACTCGCGCATAATGGCGCCAAATGACGCCAGCGCTCGAAACGGATGTTATATTCGTGATCAGCGCATCGAATTACATCTTTAGGCAACGTTTCAGGGAAAAAATTTTTGAGTTTTTTTGGGGTAGGAATAAGGGGGGGGGTGGTCGTACCAACCCCAAAAAAAGAGGGGGTCATACGGACTTGACTAAAATCCCCAACCAATGATCTGCCCTGGTTGGAAGGTGTTTAGTTAAATTCCGTACAACCCCCCCCCCCCTGAGTATGGCTTAGAATACTTCCCTTTTTTCCGTCGAAATTCGCCATCGCTCAATCGAGCTATCGAGCGAGGGATGGGTACCGACGGAACAGGAAACAACCACAAAAAGTCAAGAACCTCTGTCAGAATCCAGTAGGCAGATACGACCCCTGCCTCCCTCAAGCAACCCAATACAACCCCCTCCTCTGGGTACCCCGCACAGTACGACGTCCCTGGATACAAAGTGTGGTGAGCAACGCAAAGCGCAATTACCTCAACTTTTTTGGCGCATGTGCTGAAACCTTTGATTAACCCATTCGCGACCAGGCGCGTTCTTCGAAAACGGCTCGTTCGGACCGGAGCATTTTCGAGCTCTCAGCAAGTGTAAGTGTTCAACTTCTGCTCCGCGAGAAAAGCCGAATCCTTCTTTTTTACAGCAGCATCGAGTACAGGGATTATTCCTCAGGTCACAAAAATAACATTCGTGTGTCCTTCCATTGGTGCCATTCTGTGTCTATCGGCGCTAATTTAGTGCTATAGTCTTCCCCTCGAAAACCTGTGTAGGCTTGCATATTGAGGTGACTTGACATATTGAGGTGGCTCAAAACCTCCTGGTTGCAAAGTATTGAGCCGAGCAGAAGTGATACTCATGTTCAAAAGGTCGAAGCAACTGGAGAAACGCTGCTGAGGCCACTGAGCCATAGCCCGATCACAAAGTAAAGACATTAGGTTCTATCTTTGCAGAGCGCTACAAGTCATGAGCGTCATGTAGCGCTCTGAAAAGCCTGTAGCTTGGAGGAGAGTGATTCCCTCCTTCTGAGACAAGCTCAGCCTCAGCATCGCATCGATAACCCTTGTGCCCTACACTAACGTTCCTGCTAAAAATGAATGTCATATCAATAATAAGGACAGCGAATAAACCTAGTATATCCAATTCCATCAATTTAAGAGGAAGAGTGATAGCGAGCGCCCCGTTTGGCGGTGGGACCACCCTAATGGTGCCAAATGGCGTCAAACACTGCCGGCGTCAGAAAGGACGTCACATTCGCGAACGAGTCACTGAGTACCCCTACCGGCAATTTTTCAGCAAAAATTTTTCTGGAGGTTTTTAGCTCAGGTGCTGTTAGTTGAATCGTGCCTGGGACCCTTATTACTGAAGATCTCGTTAGTCCACTATTCGCATAAATCAACAAAGGTACCAAGACTTGTACCACTGGGAAAATTTTCTCTAAAAACTCGAATGTTCTGAAAATTTCATCAAAAGCGCGTCCGCCACAGATGGTGGGCATGGTCCGAAGTGGACATTCGGGTGTCCACCACCAGTGGCGGACATTGGTCAGGGAAATGGGTTAATTGTAACTGTGTATGATGGAAGCGCGTGTTTATTGGGAGGCCACCCATCACTGTTTCAGGCAAGGTTTTCGATAATCTGTTTGACCTGCTTCAGTCGATGCACCAGAACTTCTCTTCACGTTTCATTGATTTTCTGCTTCTTTCGCATCTTTTGAAAGACTTCACGACATTGTGGTTTCATCTGTAGTTTGTGACTCGTTTTTGCTCGTTCTTAATTTTTTGATCGTTTGTGCTTCGTTCTGGTCTCCATACTCTCTTCTTTCTTAGAAACTCCCTCGCATACTGCGAATAGTGGCATTTATAAACTGTACACGCCAAAGCCCACTATCCAGGCCACGAAAAAAAGCATAAAACCCATAGAGAATACCCTGAGGACCCCTGCAGCCTTACTGTGCGAGTTTTCTGGGCCAGTAAAACTTCCGAAACAAACAGTTCAGCAAGAGAACTTAGGTCTCACTTCCTTTCTTCCAAACTGGGAAAGTTTACAAAGTGGGACCCATGTTTCCTTGCTGAACTACCATTTGTTTAAACACTTTCTGGTGTAATATTAGGTCATCCCATTCAAACGTGCCGCTGGTTTATTTTTGAATAAAACAAGAGGAGAATAAATAGAAAAGTGATATTTTAGCTTTAGGATGAGTAAATCCCCTCGCTTCACCAGGCTGACCCGCTCCCAGTGCCCGAGGAGCGGGTCAGTGTGAATCGCAGGTAAACCCAGGGCTTTGGAACTGCTCTGGTATCGCTTCGATTTTTCAAATAAAGTGTGGGTAACGTTGCGTTGTTTGCCAATTTCGGCAAATGACAAAACATTGTAGCGTCTGCCGTTGGAGAGTACTCTCAACTGAATAGAACAGTTGTAATCGCATGGCTTTATGACGGGCGAATGGGGGGCGATTGAACCCAGCAGTCTCAGTATTGTTTGTGTCCCAGCACTGATCTACAATACAGTTACTCGGGGTCTGGTACTATGACGAGCAACGGTGGCCTTCTTGTAGTTGTGTGGTAGCATCCATTTGTCGATCTGAATGCCGAGGAACAGGCAATATGCACCGACAGTGACGGATTTGTCCTCTGTATAGAGCCGCTTGAAAGCCACAGTGTGGGAATCCTTTGCTATGATGATCATCCACTTGCGCCCACGTAAACCTTCATGGTAGAACTCGGGCGGCTTCTCATCTGCATTCATACAAAATTGACGATTGTGAGTTTCGGCTCGAGGTCCGAGACCACCCATATTTCATCTAAGGCCTGGGTGCGTTTTCACAGTTGTGAGTGACATCTCATGCTGAGAACAATTAACTTACTGGCTAGAGGTATGGAATCTGGTATGCTGCGTTTCGTGCTTCTATAAGAAAATTAGGTACCCATGCGCCACCCTCTTGACCATCCTCAGTTTATCGGACATAACTCGGGCAGCAGTTGCAGCTGGGATGTCAGACTCGCGGGGAAGCTCGACAAGGGTCCAGGCTCTGTGATCAGATATTCAGTGCCTGACTTCATCCACCCTTTTTTCTTGTGCAGGATGAATATTATGGGACCATCCACGACAACAAATTTTTTCCTTTCTTCCTTCTTCGGGCTGAACCAAACCTTCCACCTTGTATTCCGAGAACACGCATTGCAATACAACTCCTGGTCCGGCGCAGGTCAAATTTGAGCGGCGCACTTTCCTCTTATGACGTCTGATTTGAAAAACCGGCGCCGATTTTCACCACTCGGGCTTCTTTTCAATTTCTCGAGAACTTCTTCTGGGGCTAGGTTCGCCAAATTTCACAGATACACAGCTTAAGGTACTAGCTTCCAAATGGTATAGTAGCCCGCTGCTCTATCCCCTTTGCTTTTCTGCCATTCCTCTATATGTAGCGGCACGTTTGAATGGGATGACCTAATATGAAGTGTTAAGACCCCGATTTCCTACCAGGGTACAGCATCGCGATGTGTGAAACGTCAGTACGACCCACTACAAACGTCCCTCCTTGGGTACGTCCCCTGATCCTTCCTCATGCCTGTCACTCTGTTCCTAGGTTTCACAAACTTTGCTACCCTTTTTGCCCAGTTTCCAACGGCAGTTTTACAAGAATCTTTGTTATTACCGGTTCTCCCCAAACAAGTGTGGGTAGGAGCTGCTGAGGAGGTCGTCATCGTTAAATCAACAACTGGAAGAATTTTTTAAGAAATTTTCTCGAGGTGATTATGACACCTCAACACAACCAACAGGCGAGCGACTAAAGTAAATCCTCGTAACACAGTTGAGATACTCTCACGATGTGCATAGCATAAAACCGAGAAAATCACCTGATTAAAAATTTTCTTTGAACAAACCACTACTCAATTTTCAGGCAAGCCAGGTACCCTCCCCCTGGTGACCTCCTCCCAACGATGCCCTGTTCCTCAGCTAATAAGCCAGAAAAATGATTCGTTGCCTGGAAAAGGCTAAATAGAATAACGTTTGTTGATAGGAGGTGATAAATTCTTTTTATAAATACTTTTATTCGTCTCTTATTACAATCATAGTCATCAATCAATAATAGTTATAGTCATCAATCAATAATAATATTAATAGAAGAAAATGAACAAAATGAAAGCGACAACAGAGGGCCGTAGCGGATGTGACGTCAATTCGGAACTGAGCCCACTGGACAGTCCAGAAAACTGAAAGTCCGTTTTTGGTCCGTGACCAGATAGGCGTCGAGCTCGCCTGGTGTCGTCTAAGAGTCGTAGATGCAGTCATAGCCTTTGCCATTTCTCGCGCATGACGCTCTTGGAGCATCGTTTCAGAACCTACAGCAACCAAGGAGATACAATTACTTTCAACTAATATTAAAGGCAGTTGGCACGATGATTTGGTACTCGGCCTTAAATGCTAATAGGGCGCTATATAGTGGGTAAATGGCGAAAGAACGGAGTGAAACGGTCAAAATCCTGCGAAGAAAAAGCCTCCGTTCTCAATGACAAAATCGATTTCGGACGAGTTTCCCGTAGGCATCTTGCCAATCACCGCTACCGAAGATACGGCTGCATATGTGTACCCATATATGCATGCAGCATCACGGCCGCTTCATACCAACCCTTCGCTTCATAATTTGCTTAGCAAATGAATGAATACGAGCGTCAGGAACGGTCGTCCATTTGTGGGCGGGCGGCGTGGTGGGCGTTCGGGTGGCTTGATAGGGCCCTTATAAGGGCACCTTTCTTGGAAAAGGCATTATGCAGCGCCTGCTCAGGGTCGCGGAATTCCGTCCTGCCAGGCGTATTAATCCTACTCGTCTTGGGGATTTATCGTGCCAACTGCCTTTAACTTGGCTCATTCTTTATTTTTGTGTCGTGCCGCGCATTTGACTTTCTTCTGGTACCGTGCTGGCGTTTGAATGTTTATTGGACCTATACAATGCTTTCCGAAGAGCGGAGGTTCGATACCTACCTAAACCTGGCACCATCAAACCAATTGAAGAACATCAAAGGTTTGTTCATCCGAGACGGGATCTGTTGCAAAACCCGCTAGAGATGATGTCGCTCCCCTTTCTACTGCCCCAGTCCCGAAATGAGCCTGATGCCAACTACCTTGACATCAGCTCAGGCTTACATTTCCGTTCCATACGGCCGGGGGAAAAGTTGATATCTCCTGCTTCCTTGAACGGTACCTGATAGTTAATAGAAGGAAAAGGCCCAGTACAGCTTTATGTCTGGCGGCGCATTTTCCTGTTGTAGCGTACAAGTTCCCCGCGTACGCTTCGAGTATGTGGACCAATCAGGGCACGCCCCATCGTAAGGGGAAATTTTCGCACTCTCTACAGCGACAAATTACGACCCATCGCTGAAGATCTCCTATGCACGACGTACACTGAGACCAACAGGCGGTTTGCCTACACTTCTATAACCTCATGCGGCAGTGGTAGGCAAGCCCACCTTCACAGACAATACCCCTCTTGCCGCTCGAGAGTGCTTGGCAAGAAAACTACAGACTTGTGACTGTCTACCACTCTATATATCACGCGACTGTGGGGGAGCACGCGAGGCAGTCGTCCGACGGGTATGCGAGTGCGTGGCCGCGACGTCGTGCCCATCAACATATGGTTGTCGAGTACGTAACTGGCAGTTTCTTCTGATTCATACAACTATCTACAGCGTGTGTTAGTTACAAAGAATGGTATCGTGGGTCAAGAAGAACCCACAACTCTCCTGGGTAGGATAGGAAACATTAATGAGCTTGCTACTCATCACGCGATCTGCTTTTTGACCACACCCTCTCACAGAGATAGTTCTCTGTGGGTTTTATCGAGGCTGGCAATATCTTTTTGAGGTGATTTTGGCTTTTACATCCACCGCATATCAAATCTCTAGATTGTGTTGATATAATTCATATCGTAAGGCAGCGTTCAGACTTCGCGACGGCAGCGCTTCAGTCGCGCGTTCGACGCGATCAATGCAGTCGAAAGCATGCGCATCGATCGCGTCGAACGCGCGACCGAAGCGCTGCCGTCGCGAAGTCTGAACGCTGTCTAAGACAGGAAGAGGCGTATCCCATGCTTCCCCTCTCTTCTCTTACATATAA
>MU956082.1:0-10136 GCA_036418165.1 Cooperia oncophora | reverse complement strand
AAGCCGGGCCATGTCACAGAAGGAGGAGCGCCCGGCGACAGCCGGGCGATCCGACTGGTGCTACATCATGGATATCGGTAGTATGGAATTGACCTTACTCGGCTTACATGAATACGAAGCATCACCTCACCTGTATCACCTGTGCTCCCGTTGATCATCGAGTTCCTCGAGCGGGCGCCAGTAACGTCTCCATTCGTCCCTGCAACGTGCAAGAGTTGCCCAATGAACTCTCTCTGCTCGAGGGACACGATGAACTTCATACCATTCGTTCAGAGCTTTCACGAAGAAGTCTGACCATCGCATAGGCGGTCGTCCAGGCGTTCGCTTGACATCCCGTGGAATCCAGTCGGTGATCGCTCTGGTCCAGCGGTCGTCCTCGAAACGCATGACGTGCCCGGCCCACCTGATCTTCGAAACCTTGGCAAAAGCGGCGGCGTCTCTGATCTTCGATCGTCGGAGTGCGGAGCTCCGGATTCCCTCTCTCACTTGCGTGTAGCGGGAAACTCCGAGCATCGCCCTTTCGATGGCGCGTTGAATAACGCCAACCGCATGCTCATCCTGCTTTCGTAGAGTCCAAGTCTCTGAGGCGTACGTCAAGGCAGGAAGGACCGCGGAATCGAAGAGGTGGGCACGGAGCTTGGTGTTCTTCGTCTTCTTCGCTACTCCCTCGATGTTCTTGAAGGCTCCCCAAGCCGCTCGCTTCCTCCTGCTCAGCTCTGGAGCTAAGTCATTCATCATATTGATTTCACGACCTAGGTACACATAGCTAGAGCATTCAGAGATGGTCGTTCCGTTGAGCGAATGGGGCATCAGAAACCAATCCGTTTCTCATGAACATCGTCTTCGTTAGATTCAGCCGTAGACCGATTTTTCCACACGCGCAGTCGAAATCAGCCAGCATGAATGAGTACAGATCGGTATGAAAAGTGTCCAGTTTGTTGGAATGAGTACAGATCGGCTGAAAAGTGTCGAATTTGTTGGAATGAGTACAGATCGGTTTGAAAAGTGTCCAGTTTGATGGAAGTGAGTGCAGATCGGTTTGGATAATGTCCATTTTGTGGGAATGAGTGCAGATCGGCTTGAAATAGTGTCCATTTTGTTGGAATGAGTACAGATCGGTTTGAAAAGTGTCCAGTTTGTTGGAATGAGTACAGATCGGTTTGAAAAGTGTCCAGTTTGATGGAATGAGTACAGATCGGTTTGAAAAGTGTCCATTTTGTGGAATGAGTGCAGATCGGTTTGGATAATGTCCATTTGTGGGAATGAGTGTAGATCGGATTTGGATAATGTCCATTCTGTGGGAATGAGTGTAGATCGGTTTGGAATAATGTCCAGTTTGATGGAGTGAGTGCAGATCGGTTTGAAAAGTGTCCAGTTTGATGGAGTGAGTGCAGATCGATTTGGATAATGTCCATCTGTGGAAAAGGTGTAGACTCGTCTATGGAATAATGTCCATTTGTTGGAATGAGTACAGATCGGTTTGAAAAGTGTCGAATTTGTTGGAATGAGTACAGATCGGTTTGAAAAGTGTCCAGTTTGATGGAGTGAGTGCAGATCGGTTTGGATAATGTACATTTTGTGGGAATGAGTGCAGATCGGCTTGGATAATGTCCATTTTGTTGGAATCAGTACAGATCGGTTTGAAAAGTGTCCAGTTTGATGGACTGAGTACAGATCGGTTTGAAAAGTGTCCAGTTTGATGGAGTGAGTGCAGATCGGTTTGAAAAGTGTCCAGTTTGATGGAGTGAGTGCAGATCGATTTGGATAATGTCCAGTTCTGATGGAATGAGTACAGATCGGTTTGAAAAGTGTCCAGTTTGTTGGAATGAGTACAGATCGGCTGAAAAGTGTCGAATTTGTTGGAATGAGTACAGATCGGTTTGAAAAGTGTCCAGTTTGATGGACTGAGTACAGATCGGTTTGAAAAGTGTCCAGTTTGATGGAGTGAGTGCAGATCGGTTTGAAAAGTGTCCAGTTTGATGGAGTGAGTGCAGATCGATTTGGATAATGTCCATTCTGTGGGAATGAGTGTAGATCGATTTGGATAATGTCCATTCTGTGGGAATGAGTGTAGATCGGCTTGGATAATGTCCATTTGTTGAATAGTGTAGATCGGTTTGAAAAGTGTCGAATTTGTTGGAATGAGTACAGATCGGTTTGAAAAGTGTCCAGTTTGATGGAGTGAGTGCAGATCGGTTTGGATAATGTACATTTTGTGGGAATGAGTGTAGATCGGCTTGGATAAGTCCTTTTGTTGGAATGAGTACAGATCGGTTTGAAAAGTGTCCAGTTTGATGGAATGAGTACAGACCGGTTTGAAAAGTGTCCAGTTTGATGGAATGAGTGCAGATCCGTTTGGATAATGTACATTTTGTGGGAATGAGTGCAGATCGCTGATAATGTCCCATCTGTGGGAAGATGTAGAATCTATTTGGATAATCGTCCATCTCGCTGGGAAATGAGTGTAAAATCGGCTGAAAAGTGTCCAGTTTGTTGGAATGAGTACAGATCGGTTTGAAAAGTGTCCAGTTTGTTGGAATGAGTACAGATCGGCTGAAAAGTGTCGAATTTGTTGGAATGAGTACAGATCGGTTTGAAAAGTGTCCAGTTCCTTGGAATGAGTACAGATCGATTTGGATAATGTCCATTCTGTGGGAATGAGTGTAGATCGGCTTGGATAATGTCCATTTTGTTGAAATGGGTGTAATCGGTTGCAAAAAGGTCGGAATTTGGTTGATGAGTACAGATCGGTTTTGAAAGTGTCCAGTTTGATGGAGTGAGTGCAGATCGGTTTGAAAAGTGTCCAGTTTGTTGGAATGAGTACAGATCGGCTGAAAAGTGTCGAATTTGTTGGAATGAGTACAGATCGGTTTGAAAAGTGTCCAGTTCCTTGGAATGAGTACAGATCGGTTTGAAAAGTGTCCAGTTTGTTGGAATGAGTACAGATCGGCTGAAAAGTGTCGAATTTGTTGGAATGAGTACAGATCGGTTTGAAAAGTGTCCAGTTTGACGGAGTGAGTGCAGATCGGTTTGGATAATGTACATTTTGTGGGAAAGAGTGTAGATCCGTTTGGATAATGTACATTTTATGGGAATGAGTACAGATCGGTTTGAAAAGTGTCCAGTTCCTTGGAATGAGTACAGATCGGTTTGAAAAGTGTCCAGTTTGTTGGAATGAGTACAGATCGGCTGAAAAGTGTCGAATTTGTTGGAATGAGTACAGATCGGTTTGAAAAGTGTCCAGTTCCTTGGAATGAGTACAGATCGGTTTGAAAAGTGTCGAATTTGTTGGAATGAGTACAGATCGATTTGGATAATGTCCATTCTGTGGGAATGAGTGTAGATCGGCTTGAAAAGTGTCCAGTTTGTTGGAATGAGTACAGATCGGCTGAAAAGTGTCGAATTTGTTGGAATGAGTACAGATCGGTTTGAAAAGTGTCCAGTTTGATGGAGTGAGTGCAGATCGGTTTGAAAAGTGTCCAGTTTGTTGGAATGAGTACAGATCGGTTTGAAAAGTGTCCAGTTTGTTGGAATGAGTACAGATCGGTTTGAAAAGTGTCCAGTTTGATGGAATGAGTGCAGATCCGTTTGGATAATGTACATTTTGTGGGAATGAGTGCAGATCGGCTTGGATAATGTCCATTCTGTGGGAATGAGTGTAGATCGATTTGGATAATGTCCATTCTGTGGGAATGAGTGTAGATCGGTTTGAAAAGTGTCCAGTTTGTTGGAATGAGTACAGATCGGCTGAAAAGTGTCGAATTTGTTGGAATGAGTACAGATCGGTTTGAAAAGTGTCCAGTTTGTTGGAATGAGTACAGATCGGCTGAAAAGTGTCGAATTTGTTGGAATGAGTACAGATCGGTTTGAAAAGTGTCCAGTTCCTTGGAATGAGTACAGATCGGTTTGAAAAGTGTCGAATTTGTTGGAATGAGTACAGATCGATTTGGATAATGTCCATTCTGTGGGATGAGTGTAGATCGGCTGATAAGGTCCATTTTGTTGAAATGGGTGTAGACGTGGAAAAGGTCGAAATTAGTTGAGAATGATACAGATCGTTGAAAAAGTCCAGTTGTGAATGAGTTAACATGTCGGCTGCAAAGTGTCGAATTTGTTGGAATGAGCACGAGATCGGTTTGAAAAGTGTCCAGTTCCTTGGAATGAGTACAGATCGATTTGGATAATGTCCATTCTGTGGGAATGAGTGTAGATCGGCTTGGATAATGTCCATTTGTTGGAATGGGGTGTAATCGGTTTGAAAAAGTGTCGAATTGTTGAATGAGTACAGATGCGGTTTGAAAAAGTGTCCATTTGATGAGTGAGTGCAGATCGGTTTGAAAAGTGTCCAGTTTGTTGGAATGAGTACAGATCGGCTGAAAAGTGTCGAATTTGTTGGAATGAGTACAGATCGGTTTTGACCAAAGAAAGTCGTGCCCTGATATGAGTAGCAGATACGGTTTGAAAAGTGGTCATTTGTTGGAACATGAGTACAGATCGGCTGAAAAGTGTCGAATTTGTTGGAATGAGTACAGATCGGTTTGAAAAGTGTCCAGTTTGACGGAGTGAGTGCAGATCGGTTTGGATAATGTACATTTTGTGGGAAAGAGTGTAGATCCGTTTGGATAATGTACATTTTATGGGAATGAGTACAGATCGGTTTGAAAAGTGTCCAGTTCCTTGGAATGAGTACAGATCGGTTTGAAAAGTGTCCAGTTTGTTGGAATGAGTACAGATCGGCTGAAAAGTGTCGAATTTGTTGGAATGAGTACAGATCGGTTTGAAAAGTGTCCAGTTCCTTGGAATGAGTACAGATCGGTTTGAAAAGTGTCGAATTTGTTGGAATGAGTACAGATCGATTTGGATAATGTCCATTCTGTGGGAATGAGTGTAGATCGGCTTTGGATAATGTCCATTTGTTGAATGGGGTAGATCGTTTGAAAAAGTGCCGAATTGTTGGAATGAGTACAGATCGGTTTGAAAAGTGTCCAGTTTGATGGAGTGAGTGCAGATCGGTTTGAAATAATGTCCATTTTGTTGGAATGAGTACAGATCGGTTTGAAAAGTGTCCAGTTTGATGGAATGAGTACAGACCGGTTTGAAAAGTGTCCAGTTTGATGGAATGAGTGCAGATCCGTTTGGATAATGTACATTTTGTGGGAATGAGTGCAGATCGGCTTGGATAATGTCCATTCTGTGGGAATGAGTGTAGATCGATTTGGATAATGTCCATTCTGTGGGAATGAGTGTAAGATCGGCTTGGATAATGTCCATTTGTTGGAATGAGTGTAGATCGGTTTGAAAAGTGTCGAATTTGTTGGAATGAGTACAGATCGGTTTGAAAAGTGTCCAGTTTGTTGGAATGAGTACAGATCGGCTGAAAAGTGTCGAAATTTGTTGGAATGAGTACAGATCGGTTTGAAAAGTGTCCAGTTGTTGGAATGAGTACAGATCGGTTTGAAAAGTGTCGAATTTGTTGGAATGAGTACAGATCGGTTTGAAAAGTGTCCAGTTCCTTGGGAAATGTAGATCGCTTGATAATGTCCATTTTGTTGAATGGGTTAGATCGGTGAAAAAGGTCGAATTTGTTGGAATGAGTACAGATCGGTTTGAAAATGTCCAGTTTGTTGGAATGAGTACAGATCGGCTGAAAAGTGTCGAATTTGTTGGAATGAGCACAGATCGGTTTGAAAAGTGTCCAGTTCCTTGAGCAGACACGATCGATTGGATAAGTCCCATGTCTGATGGGAATGAAAGTGTAGATCGCCTATGGATAATGCGCATTTTGTGGAATGGGTGAGATCGGTTTGAAAAGTGTCGAATTTGTTGGAATGAGTACAGATCGGTTTGAAAAGTGTCCAGTTTGATGGAGTGAGTGCAGATCGGTTTGAAAAGTGTCCAGTTTGTTGGAATGAGTACAGATCGGCTGAAAAGTGTCGAATTTGTTGGAATGAGTACAGATCGGTTTGAAAAGTGTCCAGTTCCTTGGAATGAGTACAGATCGGTTTGAAAAGTGTCCAGTTTGTTGGAATGAGTACAGATCGGCTGAAAAGTGTCGAATTTGTTGGAATGAGTACAGATCGGTTTGAAAAGTGTCCAGTTTGACGGAGTGAGTGCAGATCGGTTTTTGGATAATATAGTATCCATATTGTTGTGGGAAAAGAGTAAGATAACCGTTTTGAAATGTACATTTAGGGAATAAGTACAGATCGGTTTGAGTCTCAAGTTCCTTGAATGGTACAGATCGGATTGAAAAGTAAGTCGCAGTTTGTTGGAATGAGTACAGATCGGCTGAAAAGTGTCGAATTTGTTGGAATGAGTACAGATCGGTTTGAAAAGTGTCCAGTTCCTTGGAATGAGTACAGATCGGTTTGAAAAGTGTCGAATTTGTTGGAATGAGTACAGATCGATTTGGATAATGTCCATTCTGTGGGAATGAGTGTAGACGGCTTGGATAATGTCCATTTTGTTTGGAATGGGTGTAGATCGTTGAAAGTGTCCGAATTCTGTTGAAATGAGTACAGGATCGGTTTGAAGTGTCCCATTGATGAGAGAGAGATTTGATAATGTCCATTTTGTTGGAATGAGTACAGATCGGTTTGAAAAGTGTCCAGTTTGATGGAATGAGTACAGATCGGTTTGAAAAGTGTCCAGTTTGATGGAATGAGTGCAGATCCGTTTGGATAATGTACATTTTGTGGGAATGAGTTAGATCGATTTTGGATAATGTCCATTCGTGGAATGAGTGTAGATCGATTTGGATAATGTCCAGTTTGTTGGAATGAGTACAGATCGGCTGAAAAGTGTCGAATTTGTTGGAATGAGTACAGATCGGTTTGAAAAGTGTCCAGTTTGTTGGAATGAGTACAGATCGGCTGAAAAGTGTCGAATTTGTTGGAATGAGTACAGATCGGTTTGAAAAGTGTCCAGGTGTTGATCATGAACAGATCGCTGCAAAGTGTCCGACTCTTTTGAATGAGTAACAGATCGTTTGAAAAAGTGTCCCAGTTTGATGGAGTGAGTGCAGATCGGTTGAAAAAGTTCCGTTTTGTTGGAAGAGACAATCGCTGAAAGTGTCGAATTTGTTGAAATTAGTCACCAGATCGGTTTAAAGTGTCCAGTTCCTTGGAATGAGTACAGATCGGTTTGAAAAGTGTCCAGTTCCTTGGAATGAGTACAGATCGGTTTGAAAAGTGTCGAATTTGTTGCAATGAGTACAGATCGGTTTGAAAAGTGTCCAGTTTGTTGGAATGAGTACAGATCGGCTGAAAAGTGTCGAATTTGTTGGAATGAGTACAGATCGGTTTGAAAAGTGTCCAGTTCCTTGGAATGAGTACAGATCGGTTTGAAAAGTGTCGAATTTGTTGGAATGAGTACAGATCGATTTGGATAATGTCCATTCTGTGGGAATGAGTGTAGATCGGCTTGGATAAGTGTCCATTTTGTTGGAATGAGTACAGATCGGTTTGAAAAGTGTCGAATTTGTTGGAATGAGTACAGATCGGTTTGAAAAGTGTCCAGTTTGATGGAATGAGTACAGACCGGTTTGAAAAGTGTCCAGTTTGATGGAATGAGTGCAGATCCGTTTGGATAATGTACATTTTGTGGGAATGAGTGCAGATCGGCTTGGATAATGTCCATTCTGTGGGAATGAGTGTAGATCGATTTGGATAAATTCCATATCTGTGGAAATGATGTAGATCGGGCTTGATAATGTCGCTATTTTGTTGGAATGAGTGTAGATCGGTTTGAAAAGTGTCGAATTTAATGGAATGAGTACAGATCGGTTTGAAAAGTGTCCAGTTTGTTGGAATGAGTACAGATCGGCTGAAAAGTGTCGAATTTGTTGGAATGAGTACAGATCGGTTTGAAAAGTGTCCAGTTCCTTGGAATGAGTACAGATCGGTTTGAAAAGTGTCCGAATTTGTTGGAATGAGTACAGATCGATTGGATAAGTCCATGCGTCTTGGAATGAGTAGATCGGCTTGGAATAAATGTCCATTTAGTTGAATGGGTGTAGATCGGTTTGAAAAGTGTCCAGTTTGTTGGAATGAGTACAGATCGGTTTGAAAAGTGTCCAGTTTGTTGGAATGAGTACAGATCGGCTGAAAAGTGTCGAATTTGTTGGAATGAGTACAGATCGGTTTGAAAAGTGTCCAGTTCCTTGGAATGAGTACAGATCGATTTGGATAATGTCCATTCTGTGGGAATGAGTGTAAGATCGGCTTGGATAAATGCCATTTATGTTGGGAATGGGTGTAGATCGTTTTGAAAATGTCGAATGTTGAATGAGTACAGATCGGTTTGAAAAGTGTCCAGTTTGATGGAGTGAGTGCAGATCGGTTTGAAAAGTGTCCAGTTTGTTGGAATGAGTACAGATCGGCTGAAAAGTGTCGAATTTGTTGGAATGAGTACAGATCGGTTTGAAAAGTGTCCAGTTCCTTGGAATGAGTACAGATCGGTTTGAAAAGTGTCCAGTTTGTTGGAATGAGTACAGATCGGCTGAAAAGTGTCGAATTTGTTGGAATGAGTACAGATCGGTTGAAAAGTGTCCAGTTTGACGGAGTGAGTGCAGATCGGTTTGGATAATGTACATTTTGTGGGAAAGAGTGTAGATCCGTTTGGATAATGTACATTTATGGGATGATACAATCGTTGAAAAGTGTCCAGAAGCCTTGAATGAAGTACAGATCGGTTGAAAAGTGTAAAAAAGAATGAGTACAGATCGGCTTGAAAAGTGTCGAATTTGTTGGAATGAGTACAGATCGGTTTGAAAAGTGTCCAGTTCCTTGGAATGAGTACAGATCGGTTTGAAAAGTGTCGAATTTGTTGGAATGAGTACAGATCGACATTAATGAAAGACCGCACTTGTCTGGTAATTAAGTGGCCATGATGATATTGACTTCTCCGAATTTATTTATTTTTATTTATTTATTCATTTATTTATCTACTTGAATGCACCCAATTGTGTGTCACAGACCCAGGGATAATATTGGAAACGACAGCAATGCAACAGTTGAAGATTTGAAAACAAAGCATAGCAAAACAATAGGAAAGGAACACTGGAACAGTAGCGGAAGAATAGGATGTGAGTCGAAGTGAAGGAAATAAGAACCGAGACCTATAATGTGACAGGACGATAAGGCCATTTTCCCTTTCAGGTAGATGAAAGAGTCCACCCGCGAAAGTCCTGTCCCGAATTCAATAAACCCATCCATTGATCTTAAAAACAACATCGTTTTCAATTTTTTGAGTGCTAATTCAGTTGGGAGGGAACCACTTGGCTGCGCCTGTATGTCCCCTCCATAAAAAGGCTTCGACTCGGACGAAAAGAGTCGCCGATACAGGCCACCAGAGATGATATGACTCAAGTCGGCTACTGTGACCCATTCGATGGCTTTAGAGAATAGAGAATGGATATGGCCCGATTTCGCTCACTGCTCTCGATTCTACGGACTTAAACTCAAACTTGGTCCTTTTAGCAGGACCAATGTTCTTCCTTTAGCCTGCGTTCTCTCACCTATATAGCGCTTTGCAGCCCACGTCCTCTACTTTGGCAGGTATAAGAAAGACTTCTTGCAGTCGGTCAATAAAACCCTCCCTGCTTTTCCAACTATGCTGACACCAAATTCCAATAAAAAACAAAGTTTGGCCTGCGAAAGGACATTTAAAGGAATCCTTGGGCTATTTTCACTACCATCATCTGAATAGAGTCGCCGCACTTTGGATTGGTTTACCCACTCTGGAGCTTCTTCTTCCACTAGGCTAGGCAAAAGTCCTCATATCTATTACCGTACTCCCAGTTTTGCACAAAGAGTCCTTTTAATGCCCCACAAAGTTTATTAGCCGGCAAAGTTGTTATACAAATAACTGTGAAAACCCGGGGACTTCTGAAATGACCTATGAAACCGACTCTCATGATCAGAGCCAGGGCATGCCCTGTCGTAGGGGGAAATTTTTCGCAAACTGCCACCCTCTCTGGTCTCCTCGCACGACCTCCTTCTTTGCCCTTCCGCCACACTCTCTACCAGTTGCTTTTCCCCATCTCCTACCACTTTGCCAGAGCTCCAAACGGCTCGAAATGCTCGTTTCTCTCGAAAAACTGCTGTAGGGAGGCGAGGGGAGGAGGGGGGGGGGGG
>MU956075.1:0-10122 GCA_036418165.1 Cooperia oncophora | reverse complement strand
AATTCGTTCAATTGATGCAATTTTGGTACATTTCGTCGCAGCTGACGCAATTTTCGGTACATTTCGTCGATTCCTTCACAGTAGGGTTCTGCTGTGATGGTTTGGCCTGGTGATAAAAAGTTATAGTGGATCACACCAGCCGATGACCACCAAACGTGACCAGAATCTTTTTTTTCGTGAGGGTTCGGCTTTGGAAATTGCCTCGGTGGTTCGTCGAAATCCAACCACTGTCCGGAACGTCTCCTGTTATCATACATGATCCACTTTTCATCACAGGTGACAATTCGGTCCAAAAACGGGTCGTTTCTGTTGCGCAAAAGCAGTGAAGAAGAAACCTCGAGACGTGCCAATTTCTGCCGGTCACTCAAATTGTGGGGCACCCACTTGTCGAGACCTTCCCAATGCGTTTCAGACCATCCGCAACAGTGGATTTGCCAACGCCTAGCTTTTCTGCAATCTCTCGAACTGTTTGGGATGGGTCAGCCTCCACAAACGCCTTCAAATCCTCGTCAGGTATTGCTTTAGGTCGACCGCTACGAGGTTCATCTTCAAGGCTGAAATCTCCAGAACGAAATTTGTCGAACCATTGTCGCACGGTGCTTTCTCCAACACTATTGGGCCCCACACCTGGTTAATTTGTCGAGCTGTCTCGACTGCGGATTGACCCAATTTGTAGTTGAAGAAAAATATCGTCCGAAGTTGCTCTTTTGACATGCTTCAAAAAGTCTTGGGAAAAGGGGTTTATCAAGCAATGGTGAAACGGCAATTATACCATCAGATAGCGCAAAAAATTCTCTTCAGGATGTACTACTGAGACGCAAGGGAGAATGAGTTTTTAATCAGCAATGAATGTACAAAAAATAGTAACACAAAACGCTGAGAACTTTCCGGACAACCTAGTACCTTCTCGATGAATCCCTTACCAGAATCCTGACGATGCTAGAGCATCACGAAGGGAGAACTTGGAGGGGAAGGCAAAGATTCATGAGGAAATGACAGGGTATGACAGCTTTTGAATGTAGTTCTGTTAACCTAACTATGGTTTCTTTTTTCCAGATTCAACGTGGTCTACCAGCAAGGGCCATCTCAAGACGAGGCAGAATCCCAGGAGAATGTCCCGCTACGTGACTGACAAACCTACATAACAACACTCATGTTTTTGTTTTTGCTTTCTTATTGTCTATGAAAGAATATTTCCAATAAACATTTCATTGATATTGCTTCTCAGTTCATTGATCTTTCTGCTTTTGTTGTGAAGATATGTGGATGACAGGATGACCTCTGAGTCTCTCTCTCTCTCTCTCTCTCGTCTCTCTCTCTCTCTCTCTCTCTCTCGTTAATGAGGTCACTTCGCAGCTAGCTACCAAGTTTCCGCACTTCATTAAAGCTGCCTGGCAGCAGGTGCGAGCCACCCCTCAATTAGGTGCGATCGTGCATTGCTGACCCGGGGCGAGCCCAGAGAGCACTAACGACCAAACCATGAGCGCGTACTTTTACAAGTGAAGTCTAGGTCTCAGATTATGATTAGAATTTGCTTTCAAGGGAGTGTGACACCTCAACACGAACGTCACACCTTTTCAGAGCGGAAGCGGCTTCGCTGAAGTATATTGCGAGCACAGGTACATGGCCTCACACAAAGCAACAACCAAACCTTCTTAAGAAACTGCTCCCTAGAAAACTTCTTAGAAAGTGCTCGAAACGAACCATTGAATTGATCAGCCCTATTGTGGGAGCTCGCAAAATATCGAAGCGCGGAAGTATAAGCTCCACAGGCTCGATGTGCTGACGAGCCTTCCCCCGAGTTCATCCTCTGCTTCTAGCTCTTCGGAAGATCTCATAAGAGCAGCATATGCCATCTATAGGATACATTCTTACGAGGGAATTTTCCCTCGAAGGGAAGTATGGCGTCGGTCCCAGAAGACCTGCAGCTGTCACTTAATAAGTGCGAATGTAACATAAACCTGCGAAATAGAAATAATAAGGCAGAGTGAGCAGTGGAAGGAAGAGTCCGGCGGGTCCTCTAATGATGTTCGCCCTATGGCGTTCTGGGGGGAGGGGGCGCCTGACGACGTCGAAAATGAACAATCATGTGTGACTTCTGCCCCTAATAGGGTCCTTCTGACCCTTTTGACCCCCCTGACCTCCCCGGAATCGCAAGTCCTCGCCCGCGATCACCTGATCTCCACATCCAACCCTGGGAGAGCCGGCGACCTCGCCGGCGGTCCTTCGAGAAGAAGCAGCTGGGGGAACTCTGCCTACACCAAGGCTTCTTCCAAATGAAATCGAGGCAGTCTTGCGGAGCTCTAGCTTCAATAAACATTTTTCCATTCTCGACTCTGTTGCTCGCCGTTTGAACAAACTGTGACTGGCCTGCTTTCTTTTGCAAGGTGCTGTCCGAAGTGCACCACATATGTGTCAGTCGACGCGACTTGACTCCATTAGAGGAGGCCAAACCGAAACGGTTCTTCCTTATTCTTCAAGATGCTGATGACACCGCTCAATAGTTTCACAAATTAGCGCCTCCGTACAACGCACATCTAGAGGCTAGGCAACTATCCAGGTAGACGCTGTTTTCAACTTGTCGAGTACTTTGAGCTTTTCGAAGGAGCTTGCTACTTTTGTCACAACTCCTTGACGAGCCGTCTCGCTCCAGTAGCAATGCGTTCTCTGGCGCTGCAAACGCCGATCGGCCATGCCTTTTCATAGCGAGCTTTTGCGGCTTCTCTTGTTCCTCTAGTCCACGTTCAAGGCTCTTCATGGACATCGTCATCTCTTCAAGGCATCGTCGTATGTTCTTTCGAAGCCGTAATTTTCTATCCGTTCGTGCTTCCTTATTCCATCAGTGACGTATACGAATTCCGTCCAATCCATACAGCGGTCGTATGCGAGCCTCCAACAGCTTTCTCCCGTGCTCTGCATTGGCAAATCTTTTCATCTGATGCCGTGGTATGAAATTCTTGTGATGGTGGATGAAGTGTATGAATTATCCAGATTGGAGTTCATTCGCACACTGAGTGAAGAAGAGCACATCGAACCTGCGGAACCGGGAGATAGCAGTTACCCCAATCCGACAATAGTTCATCGTTCTTATGAACGAAATGTTGTCATAGTCATGATGAAGTACCAGCTCGTGAAGTTAGATGCCCTGCTGGAAGAGGAACAGGAGTCTTGCGAGACAGCAGAAGCGGAAGTCCCGTCGCAATACCGCTGTTGAGGATGAAACTATGCGTCAAGTGAGAGAGGCGTGCTTTGACCTGCACGATGACATTCGCGCCAGAACGAGGAAATCGAAGACTGCATGCAGAGAATGAAGGGCTTCAGCGATGCGATCATGAAAAGTGCACGAAGAATGCTGAGGGATCCAAATATATCATCAATGAATTGAGGAAAGTTTCGGAGCGTAGCAAGGAAGCCACGCCACAAATCACAAGATACGCAGAAGAGTGGAAAAGGCTCACGGCACAAATCGAGCAGCAGACGAAGGAACTGCAGGATTGGAAGGAGCAAAGAAAAGAAGACTCACGGTCGAGCAGTCCAAGAACGGGTTGCAAAAGGAGACATGGAGGTTTCGAAATCCCGCCTCGGAATTACAGAGGTATGAAAGAATACTGGATCGGAGCGAGAAAGAGCTGACGGAAATCGACGATTTTCTCAGTCGAAATGTGGTCAAAGATAGACGTTTCGGCAGCAGGAACATGAAGGAAGGTGAGGGAGGAATGACCTGCGTGTATTGTAAGGTAAGAGGAAATCACTACTCCGACGCGTGTCCGGAGGTGCGCTCCGTATCCAAAAGGATCGAGTTGTTGAAATCAGGAAAACAGATGTATGGTATGCCTCGAATTCCACTTTGCACCGAAATGCTCTAGGAACGCACCATGCTTCTACTGCAAATCAGGTTAATTATCGCGACGACTTTCGACCATCATTGCAGTATTTGCAGGAGGCCCGAAGAGTTCGCCGACAAAATGAGACGCAGAGAAGAAATCAAAGTTCTGATCGATATGTGTGAAAGGGCACTGGAAGCTCGAAGCCCTGTTCTTCAAGATGGTCCGGTTCGAGACGAGGAAGGCCAGAGCACGATCGTGAGCCTTCGCGGAGATCGCAAGCTGATAAGAGGAACAGCTGATGAGGAGTGGTAGTGACTCGATTCACGATAGTGCAAGTAACGACTCACGGCGGCGCGGAGTATACTGAATTATCTTTCAGTATCTCTTAGGAATTCACTCAGTATTTTTCAGGAGCGGCTTCGTAGAAATGTAAGCATTTTAACATCAATGTGAAATGTTGATCAACGTTGTACCAGCTTTCCCCCTACGCAGCACTTTTCCCAATGGATAACATTGTTATAAGAAAACGAAGCCTTCTTAAGCAGGCTGAGATTAACTTTCACCACATTTTGTTCTCTCATTTCATTCTCATGTATAGTGCTTCAGAAAGATATTGCATTTTCATAACTGTCACGCAGCAGGCACGAGCACGATAACTCCATCAGCTTGGGAAGCTGATCAAAGTAGGTTAATTTAGTATTAATTCAACTGTAAAAATTTGCATTGTTCACTACCTGCATTTACTCAGAAAAGCGTTGTGATAAAAGTTTAATTACCCAAGTTTGAGGTCTTGTACGAAGTCCCTCGTGGCACAGTTGTTTGTTCTCTAACTAACTATACTCGTATGCGACCCTATTTAGTCCTGCTTCAATTAGCTTTGTGAACACGGTTCGTAAAAGCTCTACATGCCTTTCTCTTGTGTGCGTACAAATCATTATGTCGTCAATATAACAGAATACTTCGTTTCCCAGTAAGTCATGCAATACCGTATCCATCATTCATACTGCTGGTGATGTGCTTAGCCCGAACGGGGTGACTCTAAACTGGAACAGGCCTTCGGTTGTCGCAAAGGCTGTTTTCTCTCTCGCTTTCTGCGTAAGCGGTATCTGCCAGTACCCGCTGTAAAGGTCCAGTGTGGAAAAATACTTTTTACCGGCCATGCTTTGTAGCAGCGCATCTATCGTTGGCATTGGGTAGGCGTCCTGCCTAATGCACTTGTTTAAGCTCACGATAGTCAACGCAGAGCCTCAAACTACCATCCTTCTTTTCTACCAATACTATAGGAAAGGCCCATACAGACGCGCTTCTCTAACTCCCTCGATACAAGATCGTCTAGCATTTCCCTCAACTTAGCTCTCATCGCCAGGAGGAACTGGTCTCGCCTTTAACTTTATAGGAGGATGGTCCCCCGTGTCTACATCCATTTCTAGATCATTCGTGGCTGACAGTTCCTGATTACACACAGCGAATGCTTGCCCATTTTCGTCTAACAATTTCCGTATATCCTCAGGAATTGTTCCACCAGACATATTCTGGGCGATCTGTTCATATAATTTCTGCGCCTAACCTTCCTTCTCGACTTTAGAAGTTCGTCTAACACCACTGGCTCTAAATTTTCCCATCCTTCTTTCCATTTCTCCGTACTCCATTGACCAATTTCTTCACCTTCTTTCAGCATCATAGGCTCGCTTCCCTCATTGATCACAGGGATTGCACACTTCCGGTTCTCTATCTTAAATACTCCTGCAGCTATTCTTTCTGATAGAGCTCTACCACTCATTTGAAGGGAAATATGTGTTTTGAAGGCACACTGAAGTTTCGAAGGTGTATCCTCACAATGGCACAGAAGGAGTCGATTTTTCGGGTGGGTCAGAGGGTAGCGCGTCTGTGACCATCTAAAATATCTCCTGAACTAGCGGGTCTTCAGGAAAACTGTAAAGCTTATTGGAAAGAGAAAAGATAGGGCGGTTTCAAGACGATTTTAATCCTGATGAAATTGCGTTCGAAATAAGTAATCCTCGTGTGAAGCATAAAAACCCGCTTGCCATTTACCCCTAGCCGATCCGAAACCCATCCGAAATATTTCACGAACGGGGAAACATTCAGATTGCAACTGGGTAGAAAACGCAACAGTAGGAACATTCCCGTTGCATGCTGCTAACCATTCATCAAAAGCCGCGCCCCTCAAAGAGATATAACCCCCCGAAAAGACCCCAGGACGTTGGCAGGCCCAACAAACGCTCCAATGACGTTTTTCCAATGAAAGCGGTCGCAACGTTGCGATCGATAATAGCCAAGTATAGAACGATATACTGCCGCCTGGTTATCCATTTTTTCATTTGGCTCCGCATTTTTTGTATTTTTCATGTTTCGCTTTGTTGTGTCGTGCATGTTTTCATCCCCGTCACCATTCATTGAATGCACATCTGGGGCCTGACATGACCTTGGGGCTATTTTTTTCACCAATTTAGCTTATCAATGATCACCATTAGTCGCTGTTTCGATTGTGTTCCTTGTTACAAGTTGCATGTCATACATGGTTGTCGAACGAGGAGTTTTATTTTGAATCCTAAGACAAAATTGTAGGTAATGCGAGGCTGTTGTTCAGCCTCATATTGCATGAGGCTGAAACAGCCTATTATTGCCTGGATTTTAGAGCAGAGTCCGCCTTTCGAAAATCCAGATTCCATTTCAGGAAGCCATTTGTGGTGAACATGCATCTGGTTGTCAGTTAGAGCAGGAGGGGGGGGTCGTAACTGGACCCTCTTCGAGGGGGGGGTCGTACTCACACCGCCATTTCGCACATCCCCATGCTGTACCCTGTCCTTCGTGCTACCGTTACTTTTCCAGAGTCGCTTAATCCTTGCATGGACTCATTCGTTGGCTTGGGGAACTTGATATGAACTCCCAGTTTTTCCAAGGCATTCGTCCCAAGCAACACTTCTTGCCCTTTTTCCTTGGAAATATAGAACGCGATTTCCGATTCTGTACCTCGACATCAAACCCACTTTTCTGCGCTCTTTCCAGCAGTCCAACTGGGACAATACTCACCATTGACCCTGTGTCAATAAGCGCCGGAAATGTTCCATGTAGCATCTTTACTGAAGCTGATGACTTTTCTCCGACAAGATTTGCTACAGAAGACCGTTTCTCTGACCTTATTCCCATTGACTGGGCTTCCCGCACAATGTCAGATATGCGGTCTGTTTCCTTCCTACCGTTTGATCCCGTTTTCCTCTCTTTGATGTTCCTGACTACGGGCCTTCCTAGTGGACAGTTCCTTGCAATATGCCCTAACTTTGAGCAGTTGAAACCGGGGAACGGTTAGGACTCCACGAGAGGTCAGCCTGCCGCCGCGACGCGGCGGAGGAGAGGCGGGCCCCGCGATGTTTTCGCTGATAATTTAGAGAATACATCAGCAATCTACAAAAATTCACTTTAGGTGAATCCTTCTTTTGCACTCAATTGTAAGGTATTGTAAGGGCCTAAGATTTGCGGCCAGACGGGAAAAGTAGGTAGTATTAAAGAAATACAGCAATCCGTTGAATAAATACAGCTGCCATTCAAAAATATTGACGTCCCATTGAATATTCTGGTTTGGCAAAATGCCAAGCAGATTTGCGTGATGCCAGAACTATGTGAAGGGACCGGGATCTTAATCGCACGACTGTATGGGTCTCGTCCAATCACGCAGCAATCGCCGCGCGCGGCGAGGCGAAACATGGCGGCCGTGACCTCTCGTGGAGTCCTAACCTACACCCGTTGAAACATTTGCGGGTTTCAGATTGCTGCTTCCTTTTGTCCGGGTACACTCTCTCTTGATCTATGGCAGGCAGCTTATAGGATGACTTAAACCCATCCCTTTCCTTGTGACCTTTATATCCATCTGCTGTTCTCCACCCACTACCTTAGAGATACCCCTCCGCAGCGTTCCACACATTGTTCTCGATTACTGCTACAGAGAATGGCTCTTGATCCGTACGCTGTACCTGCTTTCCATAGAAATGGGCCTGATAGACCGCTTACAAAGGAACCTAACAGGTCGATGCGACCATTTGGAATGAGGTGTATATATATGGACGTGTCTTGAGCCAAATCCAAATCTGCCCTCGGAATTTGCGGAACGATTCTCTGAAGGGAGTTCGGATTCGGACCATTTATATCTCTGCTCTGTTCGCAATAAGTTGAGAACGATAAGTGCATGCGGCAAGCGCCCGATGGCACAGTGGACAACCGCACAGCTTCAGAGACACAAGGTCGCATGTTGGATTCCTTGACTCTCGAAAGTTTTTGCTTTTATTCAAAACACTTCATATGAGTCCCTAAAACACTTCTGTTTGGCCAATTTACCTAGTTCTTTAATTGTTTGACATCAGGAGCAAGCAACTCGCCTTTTCTGTTTCCTTTCAAGAAGTTTTATTATGAGGATATCCGTTTATTAAAGCTTGCAGTAAGAAATGAAGATCTTATGGTTTGAGAGCACATGTGGTATTCCTCCACGAAATGGTGGAAACAAAACAAGCTCTCACAATGAGCACAGCGAATACAAAAGTACGGCACTATTCAACTATTACTACCCCAATTTTCCGGGAAACAGGCCGGATCAGAAAAATTTTGACTATTTGGGGTAGTAATAGTTGAATAGTGCCAGAAGTACCCACACACGGTACAGTTACAGTTCTCCACCAGTTCAGAGAGAAAGCGGTGATGAATTTTTTTAATTTTGAACGAAATCCTGTCCACGTGTTCTGTGCAAAATTACCCGATATGGTCAGCACCCATGATTATGATCTACCAACACGTGGCATTCCGCACGAAAAACAGCCAGTTGTTGCTTTCTTGTTCTGTCGTAATGTTGTGCCCGAAGCTGGCGTATCCGTTGAGGGAAATCAGAGAACTAGGTAAATTGGCCAAACAGAAGCGTTTTAGGGACTCATATGAAGTGTTTTGAATAAAAGCAAAAATTTCGAGAGTCAAGGATTCCAACATGCGACCTTGTGTCTCTGAAGCAGTGCGCCTATCCACTACGCCATCGACCGCTTGCCGCATGCAGTTATCGTTCTCAACTTGTGCGAACAGAGCAGAGATTAAATGGTCCGTAACTCCCTTCAGAGAATCGTTCCGCAAATTCCGAGGGCATTTGGATTTGGCTCAAGACACGTCCACATATATACATCTCATTGCAAATGGCCGGATCGACCTGTTGGGGTTCCCTTGTTAGTAGTTGAACGTGTTCTGGCCACTCTCTCACGTTGTCCAATAAAATCTGTGCGTACTCTAATGATCTCTCCGCAATAGTACAATCGGGGTTCGCTTTATGCGCAAGTTTTTCCAGTACGACACAAAACTCCGAGATCGACTGGTTTGATCTCAATTTCAAACTCCTTAGCTCGTTTAAGGCCCTCATTCTAGCAGCTGTAGAGTCACTGCATAATAGCCTCTCCATCTCTCTTACAACTGCCTCAAAACCCTCTTCCATTACTTCCTGAGGGATGGTCATAAAAACATTTTTCGCCTCTCCTCTAGGTGGTCGTCACCGAGAATCTCGAGTAATGCCTTGTCTCCATACCCCAGAGGCATATACTTCCTCTTAAATCTACGTAGAAACTCTTTAAAATTCTCTTTTGATTTCCCTCGGAAGACTCCCGGGTCAGCACAGCTACTCGCTTGTAAAAATTTCAGGAAATTATCCAAGTATTGCTGACCTGCTTCCTTTGGCTCCACGGCCGTCTTGCAGCGATCCAAACGAGGCCTCAAGTGCTGCTCGGAGGCTTCCCACGCGACTCCGATCTGACGCTCGTGGTGTCATCTGCAATGTCTGATCTACATTGCCATGTCGCAACTCAGTTGCCTTGATTGTTCTACTGTCCGGTTCCTCACCATCCATTTCGTCATCTGACGCATCGCCTGGATTTCTCTTCATTTTGACGATGTCTCGCACCTGCAATACATCAGTGTTCAGCATGCTGCAAATTTCTGCCAGCAGCTCTCCGTCTCGCTCTACCACTCTCAAGAAGTCGCTCCAATCATCTGCCGTCTCTATCCCCTTCTCCTGTAGTGACGCAGTTATTGCTCTCCCAAAACTCAGGTGGGTCTCCGCGCCTTTCCTTACTATCTCTAGCGCCTCACACGCCTTTTCAATATGACCCGCTACTGATTTCTCTACCACCTCTCTGTGTTTCGCCGCGACTCGAGCCCCCTCTAGATCACTTTTGATCCTTGGGCCTATCTCTTTCACAGCCTCGATCGCCTTTCCTATCTCCTCTCTCAGCATAGTAACTATCTCTTTACCGTT
>MU956066.1:0-11676 GCA_036418165.1 Cooperia oncophora | reverse complement strand
ACAGAAGTGCAGTGTGCTAGTTGATCCACTACTGAGTAAGAAAGAATGAAGAACAGCCCTCATTCCTGCAGTTGACCATGATCACTGGACCAGGTAGGATGGTCGAGATCAACTCGGAACGGGAGAGGTGACGATACATGAAGAACGCGGAGAGAGATCAGAGAACGATGTATGAGGGAGCACAACTGCACGACGTCTCATAACGACACAGACAAGGCAAGCGGGTAGGGGCCTGCTGGAGGGCACATAAGCCGGAGACGTGCTCTCTTCGCCGTAGTTGTCGTATTTCGATTTTTTTGGGTCTAGTACAGCGTCTGCAATCTCGAAGAGGACACTATATCTAATGGTGAGAGGTTCAGCTTTACATTAGTTTTTTGTGAGAAGGTTATTTAAATAGGAACAACAAATTTATGACGACCTCAGCTGATCATAAAGCTTGTTGCCAAGATAAAATTAACTCACTTTCAGTCTGAACGAACCGGATTAGTTCAGTGCAAAAAGAGGTGAAACAGCAGTTTGGAGGACTGAAATTCGCAGCGTAAAGCAGATTACCATTTTTTTTTCTGAAATGGGAACTTAAAAGATTCTGCTGCAGTAACATTTTTATAGCTTTGTACTGAGTTACTAGTTTGAGCAGACGGAACATTTATGGATGTCGACATAGGTCGTTAACAGATCAGTTTTGCCAGTAATAGTCTGCAAGTTAGAACTTCTTGAAATAGGGGCATGATGCTTGTGAAAGTATTTCTCGAGCCTTACAAGGTTTGCTATGACAAAGCCGCTAACTGTCCAACATTTCAACCCAATCATCGTTGCCAAGAACTTGAATAGCTCGACGAGCTTTTGTTTGCAACTGGTCAGCCAGGGTCACTACGGTTCCCGGAAAATTCGCAACAGCCCCTTCTATGGTCTTGAAAGAACTAGTTGTTCCAATAAATCTAGCAGGACCCGTTCCCGGAAATCGCAACAGCCCCTTCCCGTGGTCCTAAGAGGAAATAGTCGTTCCAATAAACTAGTTAAACTGTCATAGCTCTACCGCTACTGAGGCAAGCCACCTGGACGTCTTGATCTACTGAAAAATGAGACACTGAGGCCGACAGCCCAAGGGCACATCCATTGGGGTTAGGGATTTAAGGTCCGTCGTATGACCCCCCCCCCTACCCTTCTGGGCCCTCTGTCCTGCTCCAGGGCACAGGCATTCGATGGGGATTTTGGTCGAGCCTGTACGACCCCCCCCTTTTTTGGGGGTTCGGTACGACCCCCCCCCCCCTTTTTTGCCGTTCGGTTTTTTTCGCCTTAAATGAAACTATGAAACGCCCACTATGAAATTCTACTTGTATGAAGGTGCCCATACTAAATGGACGACTTGAAGTCATGACATAATAGAACAATACAGAGATGATTGCAAACAAAAAAACGGCTACAGATCATATATGAGCCAAAACTCGTATAATGAATACTTCTCCCTTCGATGGCCGTTTTTTGAAACACACATGGTAATAATAACGATATATCGCGATTAAATTCAATGAGCATTCGTTAACCTGAGGTGGACTCCCTCTCTGGGAGCGGCCATCAGCGACCACAGTGTTAACAACGTCTATTCCCAAGATTGAGGACGAGGAAAAGAGAAAGTTAGGCTTGTCTCACTACGTAACAGTTATACAACCGCCGTAAAAATGCATACCCTGATTTTATGTGGAGTACGGTAGCAGAAGCGCATGTAATTGCGGCTGTGACAGGAGATTATTCGGCAATTTTAGCCATGGAGCGAGAATTTCCAGCTGAGTTAGGTGTCTTTGAAGGACCATAACTTCCTCAAAAGCGGACCTGTGGGGAAGAGGAGACCGTACTCGTGTAGAGGAAGGTTTGCACTTCCTAAAAGTACTAAAACGTTTATGAACGTCGCAAAAATCACAGAGAAATCTGCCATAGGGATTCGTTGGGGAGTGGTTTCAACCGAACAGGTTTGAATCAATATATTTTTTTGTAACTCAACATTTCACAAATCTGAGAATGGTTTCGAGTGTTTTGAAGATTTTCTCTTTCTAAAACCTCTTGAACTGTTTCTGAAGCTCTCGGGATTCATGAGATCTCGCTATGGGGATTTCTTGAGGAACACTCCCAGCTGCGCGAAAAACCCGTTTCCTGTGTACCGTTTCAAGTGAGCGTGTTCGAATAACCAGGAACGCATGTAGAACGTATCCTGTGGTGGAGCAGGAGCAGAATATGGTTCGTTTAGCGCCGATCACGCCAACTTTGGATGCGCCGCGCACTGAGGGCCGCGCAGAGGTGATGGGATGGTGCAACTTGTGCGTAATGTCTGTTCACGCGAGCAAATGTGTCTATAAGGTTCAGGGAGGTCCATGGCGAGCCTGTGCACTTGTTTACAGTGTTTTCCGTTGCGTATGATGGAACATGTCCCTGTCAACGCTGCCAGATATTCGTAGCCTCCGCCAATCGCTGACTCCGATAAAGGAGACCAACTGCTGCGAAAACGTCTGATATGAACGAAATATATGGTAGTCCTGTCGCTTGTCGAGAAAAAAACAGGTTGGCTCAGCGCCAAGCGCGACCGCGGACACGCCATATCATTGGCAGCGAACCAGAGTTTGAGTTGTACTGTTTAGTCACCAACGGACTTACGAGATAATGTCGACTTATTAATATTTGCAGTTATTTCGGATTAGTTTGATGAATGAAAGTTTTGTACTATTTTTTGCATATCCGAGTTCTCTACAAAGCAAGTTTCGTTGTACAGGACTCAGCACATTGACAATTTGCGCTGCTCGTTACTGGCTGCCGCACTCACTACGACCCCCCTCTCCTGGCGGCCAAATACGACCCCCTGTTGGGGATTCCCCAACCAACGATGTGCCCTGCCGCTGCTCATCGAATCGCCGCCGTCGAGCCGCGGGGGGGGGTTAAAAAGTGTGAATAGCACGAGGAAAATTCTCAGATGTTTCCTAACTGAGAATTTGGGAAAGGGAACTGATATAGTACGCATGAACGCAGGAAAATCGCTGAAAGTCCACCCCTTTTGGGAGGCCAAAAAGTTGAATACGACCTTCCCCAGAATGAGCAAGTACGACCCCCCCCTTCTCTGGCGGCCAAAGACGACCCTCCCCCGTTGGGATTCCTCAACAACGATTTCCCTGGCGACAGGAAGCGCTGGTGATAGTCCTGAGATATGGAGGAGAAGTTATCAAGGGACTCGCAGAACACGCAAAAGGGAACGCTTTTAAAGGTCGTCTCTCACCTCTAGTAATTTGTTGACGAGTAAAAGGCCAAAAAGCGATGTTTTTAGACCAAATTCCAGTCATCAGCTCTTCCACAACTGAGCTACCGCGACTCCACAGAGCGGAAACGAAGGCCTCATGCCCTATTCATCATCTGACTTCCAGGAAGTGGAGTGGAGCAAGGCGGCGACGTAACTGGAAATAGGGACGGTCAATGATAATTTTTGCGTCTTACCTTTTTTACCTTACAATTTTCCTTCGCGAAACTGGACTACTTTTTTCGTCACAAAACACTCCATCTTTCAAAAGCAATCTTACATTTTCATATGTCGTCGCGGACGTATATTCACTGAAGATATGGATGACAAGCCAATCTACCTCACACCAAGCCAGTGGTAACCTTAAACGGCCGAAAATCACTTGCAATATAATAATAATAATAATAATAATAATAGAATAGAAATATCAAGGAAGGGTTTGATGCTCTGCATGCTTCTTCAGCGTCTTTTCAGCTAGGAACCACAGGCCCGCAAGCCACGGTAATCAAGGATTATTTCAAGACTAGTAGTGGTGCTCAATAGGATTGAGAACGTGCTAGGTAAATCAATGGTGAAGGAAAAATGAGACCAGTTAACTATCAAAACGCATGCAAGCTAGGACCCTTCAATTGCTGCGTATCGCGCGAAAAATGAGAGCGTGCTCATGTGGGCAAGAGACTGGACATCGTAGCCCTCAAAAGTTTAATTTATGAATTTTGCATCCCAAGCTTCATGGCGCACTTGCAAGCGCCCGCAAAAGAGGCATCCTGCTTGTTGTGTTCTGGGACGAGCCAGTTGAACATCTATACTAATGGCATCAGCTGTACCCTTGAGCCCTCGAAAGCCACTAGAAAAGGTAACTCTCCGTAGCGAAACCCTATCCACTTTGATGCACCACTTTTGTTATACATATAAGTTCATATTGCTCATGCCGAATTTCATCAAGGGCAAACTTCCACCAAGTGAATTGTTGAAGTTTCCAGCCGGAAGTTTAGATTGTGGGTTGGGCTCCAGCGATCGACGAAGCATGGCAAATTGCTCTGCTTATGCGAAATTCGAGCGAAAGAAGCAAGTTCGCGTGAGAAAATATGGTGCTCATCATTGCAGACCGGTGGGGCGGGTGAGCCGCGCCTGCGTGTGACTCGGCTGTGACGCGACTGTCATCGCTGCCGCGTCACAGCCGAGTCACACGCAGCGCGGCTCACCCGCCCCACCGGTCTGCAATGATGAGGACTGTACTTCTTGCGTAGTTACCGTACTCCCCTTGAAGGCAGTTGGCGCGATAAATCTCTAAAGACGACTAGGATTAATACGACTGGCACGCCAGAATTCCGTGAACAGGCGCTGCGTAGCGCTGTTTCCAAGGAGGGTGCTCTTATACGACCTATCGAGCAGCAGCACCGACCCGGACGCCCACCGCGCCCGCCCGCCTACCATCGGGTATAGCATCCGCGTTGTGGACAGCCCATGCCTACGTGTAATGCGTGGTAACCTAGAGCGACTTAGGACGGACTGCTCTCCCTTTATTAACGCAGTTAACGGTTCATTCGGTTGGACCCGTCCAAAGCAGCGCCTGCCTCAGCCCGCTCGGCCACTGCCGCAGTGCCAGCGACGGAAATAAGCACCCATTACCGATGGTTCCCATTAATCGCCGCCGTTTTTCTTATTTTTAGCACTACCGCGGCACCTTTTGCTTTTTTCCAAAGTGTACAATGAAATGATCGTGCTAACTGTCTTTAAGCGCAGTCGGTCACGGTAAGCGACGAAGGACTTATTGCTGAAACATCTGCGAGTCTGAGGACATCGTTAGCCCTGAAGCGGGCATTACGCAGCATGTTTCCAACCAGGGTCAAGCATACGTCGCTGAATCCGCGACTTGGGCCCGGTGGGGGGGGTCGCATCAGCCTCTCTCGGGAGGGAGTGCGGGTGTTCTCAGAGCTTGTATTACCGAAGGCTCAGAAGCAACAACGCAACTGCAAGAGGGACGAGAAGCACAACTGATGCGCGCTGGTATTGTAGAATGGAACAGATCAGAGAAAAAACTCAAGAGATTTCGTTTCAGGAAGTCACGAAAGGCTTCCAAACTCATCTTAGTATGAAGTAGGCTTCAAACGATAACTAGTAACGTCCACTGATCGGGGAAAAATGCGCCACAGCAGGCGTTTCCAGTTGAGTCATGGAACAAACTGTGACAAACTGCGAAACATTCTGCTTATATATAATCATACGTTCTTGTATATTATAGATTTTTTTTTTTTTTTGAGCGATGAGACTGATTGGACACGAAGCCCTTATCGCAGCACAGTTTTACGCCTAAGCCCGTCAGGGCCTTTAAGCCTGCACTGGGCATTGAGCGCTTACGCCATCCCCCTTGTACTCACTCTAACGGTTTCCAAGGCAAGTGGCACGATAAGTCCTCAAGACGTGTAGGAATAACACGTCTAGCAAGACAGATCTCGGCGCCCCTGACCAGGCCGCAGTGGCATTTTCCAAGGAAGGTGATTCTTTAGCTCCCTATCAAGCTGCAACATACCGGCCCGGACGCATAAAGCGCCTACCTACCCATGAATGAACGACAGTACCTTCATGCCTCGTATCGTTTATTCGGACATTACAATGTGAAACAAAGGGATTGATTTGAAGCGGCTGCGGTGCATGGACATACGAGTGCATACATGCAGCCGCATCCACCGTAAGGATTAATGGCACAATGGGAAACTCGTTCAATTGTTTCCCGATTCGTGCTACAACAAAAGGCGTTTTGCATTCGACCTTCCCACATCGCTCTTTCGCCTTTTTCCCCCACTATAGCAACCCGACCGCTATTTTCAGATCAGAGCTACCGGATTTGTTACTTCACGCTTCTTAGTCGCGATGATTGATGAAAAACAGACTGAACAGCGTCAAAACTAGTCGCTACCTGACACTCCCCTGCAGACTTCAGTGACACTGCAATGGTGATTGCGACGATGACGAACTTTCTATCTGGAGCCTTCGCTGACTTTCGAACCATAGCTATTAGGTCAAAATCCCATTCAAACGTGCGAAGATCACTGTCATAATAAAACGAAGAGAAAAACAACTAGAAAGCTAATATGGTGCGCCTTTGAGTCTAAGCAGATCCCCCATCATCAATGACCCGCTCTCAGGGCCCGGAACCGTTTAAGGCACCTCTGCGTACCTTCGGTTTTTCAACAAGTCGAGTGAATTGCGTAGTTGCTGCCAATGTTCAGCGAATACAAAAATTGCTTAGTGTTTTGCCGTCGGATGATGTACCCTCAACTGACCAGAACAGTTGGTGCGGAACGGCTTTTTGGCGTATGGTGGCGATTGAACCCAGGTCTCAGTATTGTTTGTGTCCCAGCACTGCCCTACAATACAGTTACTCGGGGTCTGGCACTATGACGAGCAACGGTGGCCTTCTTGTAGTTGTGTGGTATCATCCATTTGTCGATCTGATTGCCGAGGAACAGCAAGGTAGTGAGCAACCGAACAGCGACGATTTTATCTCTGGGAGGGTAGAGCCGCCTGAAAGCCACAGTGTTGGGATCTTCGCTATGGTGATCATTCACTTGCCCCACGCCAAGCTCTCATGCGAGAGAGCTCGGACGCGCGTCTGTCTGCCATTGCTACAACAAAATTGACGACTTGTGAGTTTTGGCTCGAGGTCCAAGACCACCCATATTTCATCTAGGGCCGGGTGCGTTTTCACAGTCGTGAATGACATCTCATGCTGAGAACATTACTGCTAGAGGCATAGAATCGGTACTGCGTTCGTGCTTCTACAAAGAAATTAGGTACCCATGCGCACACCCCTTTTATCGTTATCCTCATTTTATTCGGACATAACTCGACAACTCGGGCAGCAGTTGCAGCAGGGATGTCAGACTCGCGGGGAAGCTCGACAAAGGTCCAGGCTCTGTGATCAGACATTCAGCGCTTGACTTCATCCACCCTTTTTTCTTGTGCAGGATGAACATTATGGGACCATCCACGACAACAAATTTTTTCTCTTCCTCCTCCTCTTTAGGCTGACCACATCTTCATCTTTTATTTCGAAGAACACCATTACACACAACTAGTGGTCAGAATTTGGAGCAGCGCCTTCCCTCTCATGCATGTTGATTCTGAAAATCCGGGGCACTTTATTCACCACTCGGGTTTCTTTTCAATTTCTCACGAGTTCATTTCTGTGGGTAGGGTTCATGGTAGCGCGCGCTTCACTAATTCCACAGCGTACATTAGCGAAAGCGAGCAGCCTTCAAAAGGCCATAGGAGCCCTTCTGGCTCTATCCTCTTTATTTTCCTGCCGTTCCTCTAGTATGCTATCGGCACGTTGAATGGGATTGGAACTATTAATAAAACAGCTCCTTTATCAGTACATAACGTATAGCTCTATTGCAACGCCGGCAAGGAAGATTTTCTAGCAAAAAAGCCAGCGAAAGTGCCTCGATGCTTACAAAAATACTTTAGGAGCTTAACAAAGCGTGCTACAAACTCTTTAAAGGCCAAAATACTCGATCACTCGCATCACACATAGCGAAATTACCTACCATCTCCAACATTACGCCCTATCGCATGGGCCTCACTCTCCCCTATAAAGCCTCTGAGATTCGTAGAAGCTGACGATTTTCAGCATAATTCGTCACTACAGGCTTCGTATTTTCAATAGCCTTAAAGGCGGAAGTCCGGAGGCGGAGTCACTGGAAAAAGGCGGAGTCACTGGATCTATATTGCGCTTAGCGCCCCTCCCTTACAATTTTTTTGCCGCGAAAACCGGTATAAGGATGTTTCGTCACGGACCACACTACGGCCGTATTTCAACTTCTATACCTGAGGGCCGGAGTGGCTGTATGGACAAGTGCGCGGCTTACCACTCGCGCGGCAGCCGAGCGTTACGAATCCCGGCGTCGAACACCTGCCAGGCCTCCTTACCCTCCGGGGACGTAAATCGTACGCAGATTCGTCTGGAGGAGGAAAGGAAGACACAGTAGAATGCATAGCGCATCCCACAAAGGGATTGATCAACGGCGAAGACCTTATCCTCTATACCTGATCGCGGAGAGAGCCTTCAAACGTTTCAGCGTCGTACATGTGAATGCAGTGCGTCAATTGGAAGAAAACGAGAGAGCTAAGGTCGACGGCCGCTAACGACAGCACCTTCGTTTCGCCAACGATATTGTGCTCATAAGGTCAAGTTTCGAGTAATTGTAGCGAGTGTTGGTTGGTTTCGACACGCGCGTGACAAGATCGGTCATCGGGGTCGGTTAGAAGATAAAAGAGATGTTTGCTATTGGTAATTCATTGAAATTCAATGGAGGTATCATTTCCGAATGTTTCAGGTTGAGCATCTAGGTCGGAAAATCAGTTAGATGAAAGACCTGAGCCAAATCCTTACCTGACTCCTCTACCCTCAGGTACGTGAATTGGGACCAGACTTGTCTGAGAGGATAAAAACTTAGACATGAGTTGGCCTCGCTAATCATGGTATAGGACACGACGCATTTGATATGCAGCTACGATCCTGGGCGGAAAAAGAATGCGTGCCGCATTCCGAAAGGAATTGCTCAACGGCAAGGACTTTATCCTGTCGTCCTTTTTCTTATGGTCTCTTTCGTTACGTCCCGTGCGGGAAAATTTGTGCGAAGGTCTCGGGATTGTCAGAGGACGCGGCAAGACAGTGACCGTAATGAGAATCCCTGCCGTCAAAGAACAATGGCAAGGTCAAACGCTGAAAGGCGAGGACCATCGGCTCACGCCAGCTCCTCCTCGGTTTGAGAGCAGAGCATGAGCTGATTGCTACGCTCCACGTTAACAGTAAATGACCAGGAGAACTACTGCTGCTTGCCGTTGATGGACAACTTGTAGGAAGCAACTAAGTGGTGGACAATTAAGGTGATCAAGGCTCCAGTCCTGCTAACCAAGCTCATTTTCTTTACAAGGTCACTTTGACATTGTGCTCATCTCGTTAACTCTGCTCGTCCTTCAATAGTCTCTAGCACTCTCGATGTCCTTAGCACAAGGAGGAGAGGCAGAAAAAACGGTATAACTCTTTCGAGAGTAGTGTCCAACTTCTCTCTTCGTAAAACCTCGGCATTGTTGTTACGTTTGATAAGTTCTTCTGTGCACACGAGGTTGGTAGGTGGAAACTTTATTATGGCCTGACGTTTCGACTAGATCGTCTTCATCAGAGGCCTAAACGTGGCTCATGGTTTGCAACTGCTCTCTCTACACCGCCAAAGATCTCCCCTTCCCTAACGTTTCTGACAGACCACTGAGAAAACCACCAGAAAATCCCGAATGAGAGAAAACTTTCTTTCGAGAGTACGTCTTCGCTAAACTTGGTGAGGGCAATAGTGAAGGGAAAAGTCTTCAGCGAGAGTCATATTTAATCCTTTTTTGTACTAACTGTCAAACTGAGACAAAGCTATGTAAAAGAAGGGCACATATTGCGAAAAAGAAGGCTACTCGTCTAACGAAACACCCTCCCCAACCGTGGCTTCATAAATGACCTGATTCAACCTCAATGGCCAACTCCATAAGCTCGGTCACTCCCCGTGCGCGAAGTCTCGGTACAGGAGGGTGTTAAGGAAGATTCGTCGTTAGAAATGTTAAAAGTTCTCTTTTTCTGCAACATCCACATCAAGTCTCACAGGCCAGTCGCGAGCCCTACACAAGTAGTTTCAAAAACGGGGCCAAAGTGAAGGTCGTGCACCCTCCACCACACTGCTCCGTTTGCGAACGTCCCTGATGTGCTGAACCAGCAAGAAGGACTACCTGGAACTGTAAAATTTAGAAAATTCTCATGGGGATCCCATGCGGTGTTGATTGCTGAAAATTGAAAATTTGTATTACACCTTCAGAGCCGAATAACATAGCACAAATACCGGGGTTAACTATCCTTAGGACCCTTCACAGTACGACTGCACCTCAAAGTAATGCATTCTGTAGCATTCCTTGGGCTTCGTAGAAGGACATTGTCAGCACTCTTACAAGAACCAGTTTTGTTTTACACTAATAGGCGATATACGTGTACCAAGCCGATTTGCTGTTTGGGGCAGTAGGGCAACCTTATAAAGAAAAAAAGTAAAGTCTTAGTCGTGGATCAATCCCTTTTTCAGATGCGCCTTGCACTCAATTTAGATTCACAATCGTAGTGGCTGATTGAATGCAGTGTGGCCTTCACAATGAATTGCGCAGCCTGCAGATGTACAGTCAGTGTTCATTATCTCGCACAGAACAAATTGTTTTGGTACCAGTTTCACTCGTAACGAAATGTAGAAAGGCCCTGGTTTTTTGGGAAAGCGAGGAGGGGTGAGTCAATCGGAATTCTGACGCCTCCTGATCTGTCCGCGTGGTAAAGGGTGCCACTCGTCCACTTACACCACCCCGTCTCGGGACAGCCTTATAGTGGATTAACATACGTTCGTTAACAGCCCGGCCCTCGTCTAGCTCATTGAATATTTGGATACGCCAAGCATCCAAGGTTCGTTTCTGGAAGTATAAAACCTTCTGAATGTGTACTTTACTGACCCTACCAATTGACTGGAAAATGCAAGCCACTGAACGAATAGAAGCTCCGTATGACCTGAAGGAGACGTGACCTTGAATTTCATCCAAGTACCATACGTCAGAGGGTCATGGCGTGGCACTGTATAGCACTCAACTCTGGTAAGACTTAGCAACCTAACTGCCTATTAAGAAGCCTTTTATTCCATGCAAGAGTCGATTATAACACGGCATTAAATCAGTTCAGTAAGTGGAGCCATAAGAAGCTGATGAAGAGGCAGTCCCTCTAACGGAACCCGGGTAAGAGTCTTTATTTAGAACTGGTTTCCATCGGTATATTTGGTGAAAAACTCTACAGTAGAGTACAGTAGAGCATAAGTGAAATCCTGTGTGTGACAATAGACAAATCATATGAATGAAGCTTTGGGCATTGCTTGATACCTTTTCGGGACACGCCATGTCCTTTACCTCCATTCCAGTTCGTAGCGGTATTTGAACTGGACTTGGCTTATACGGTAATTTCCTGCGCTATCTGAGATACCAGTCAGTCATTTCATTCAGAGCGCGAACTGCGGCATAAAGCAGAGTTCACTATAATAATGCGAGCCGAGGATTTTTTCCCAAACAGGCGCGTTACATTCAGCTGTCCCCAGAAGGATGCAACGTAATGAGCGGGAGTTGATTCAAGATCAGACGTTCTGACCGAACGCGTGGTAAGCGGCGCCACTTTGCCGCTACAGCACCATCACCCTCACCACTCTACCTGTGCCTGGGAAAACGAGTGGGCGGCTCTAATGATCAAGTCGAGAGAGTTGCGTAAATGATTCAGCAGTTCGTGGCCTTTAATCCGGTTATTTACTAGCAATGATGACTCATAAACTGCACTCTGA